>CAJNDV010034586.1:16263-29505 GCA_905221635.1 Symbiodinium sp. CCMP2456 | reverse complement strand
CCCCCTCCTCCTCCTCCTCCTCCCCTCCTGCTTCTCGTCGTCCTCCCCCTCGTCCTCCTGCTCGTCCTCCTCCTCCTCCTCCTCCTCCACATCCTCCTCCTCCTCATCCTGCTCCTGCTGCTGCCACAGCGACACTGTAGACTCAAGCAAAGCAGCCAAGAGGAATGTGGAGAGCAGGGATGTAGAAACACCTTCGCCTTGGAGGGGGCGATGGTGCAGCGGGTTACAGGGCTTTTTGACAGCGATGCGAAGCGAGGTCTGTGTGCCGTGGAGGTTTGATTTTTAGGACGAATGGCTCTGAACCCTATCCGACCTTATCCACCACCCAGAACGCCCGGAATCTTTGGTTAAGCTGTGGACTTGTTACCATGGTTCAGCAAGTATTTCTCCAACATTTGCATATGGAAGTTCGCTTTGAAACAACCGATGCGAGCACGACCCCCTCCTTCCCCCCTCCTCCCCAGCAACACCACTACACGTACCCGCATCTCTGAATGCCAAAGTCAAAAAAAACACAGGCCGGGTCGCAGAAGGTTCAAAGATGCTGAAACATGTGGGTGGTTGTCAAAATTATGGTCCCTTTTGGGGTCCTTATTATAATACGGCACCTAATATTTAGGGTACCCAAAAAGGGACCCTAATTTTGACAACCACCCATGTGCGCGAAGAAGGGTTTGCAAGGACCAGCGAGGAAGCACGTTGACTCAAACATGATGCGGTAGAACAGTAATTGCGGGGGATGTTGTTTAGGCCTAACAGTCGTGTGCTGGACTCGAAGATCTCATAGCAGGCATGGCAAGCCTCCGCTTTCCGGGGTGCTTCGATTACTGGAGGGTTCAGGGTTTTTTGAGTTCAGGGTGTAGTTAGGCCAGGCTGTAAGATTCATGACGTAGGGTTTGGGGTCGAATCTTTAAGTTCAAGGGGCAGCTAGGGGGCCTGGAACTCCCAAACCAAAACCACAAAGCCCCGTATGCTGGGTCCCCTTATACCCTAAACCCTAAACCCTGAACCCTAAACCCTATAACCCTGACCCCTAACACTGAGTCTGCTGCCCAGGGCCAGCATAAAGCTGACAGTGACCGTCAGGACGGTGGCCGAGATTAAAGCTGGCACAGGGACTCATCGACTTTCGGTTTGGGGGTTAGGGTTTAGGATTTATGGGATTAGGGTTTAGGATTTAGGGGTTTAATATTTAAGGTTTAGGATTTTCTGTTTAGAGCCACCAGTTTAGGGTTTAGGGTTTAGGGCCTTCCAAAAATCCTACCTAAAGACCCTGCTACAAGAACCCCCCTCCTACAATCCCACAGATCCCTTGGTGGATGAAACTCGACCCTCCTTGTCCTGCCTGTGTTCATCGGGTTCTCTGCAGCCTTGGCCTGTGCTTGTGCCGACACCGGCTTGGGCTTAATCCTTGGGGGCCAAGAAGCATTTGAGGCTATGGAGGAGGGAGACAAAGGGCCTTAATCCTAATATTAATAGTAATAACAATAATAATAATAATAATAATACTAATAATAGGATACTAACAACCCTTTTTTGAGCAATAGCAGCAGTATTCATAAGGGTTTTTGCTCAGTGATGTGTGATATGGAGCCCCGGCGAATATGACTGCCCTTCATCACAACATGTTGTGCAAGAAGGCTGAAAGTCTATAGGATGATACGGGTGCTCAACCGGCAGTCCGCAGGGTTCCCGACGAAATGGAAAGGAGAGCTTGCACAAGCAACAGACCCCCAAGACAAATGAGCGATCGAGGCACCTCCACTGCCGCAGACCTAAGGAAGTGTAGGTGCCTGATTAAAATAAGTCTTACTGGTATATTGGACCGTAATCATGTAAGACATTCTGGCATTATGGCTAATCAGTCCGACTCCTGTAGCAGCTGTTTACTTATTAGTGGTCTTGCGGCAGACCGGCTGGCTCGTCTCGCTCCCACTTCCTACCCATGCAAGCTGCAAAACAGCGCGCTCAACCCGAATGCGACGTCGATCCTTAATTCAAACGCCTAGCTGCGGCGTGGGCTGTGGTGGTGGAGGCATCGTCACCTTCAGCTCAGTGCGATGGCGAAGCCGGCTTAGGATTTACTATGTCTGGGGGTCTTAGGCTTCGGTTTCGGGTTTCAGGCTGAAGGCATCCCTGATCCCTCGGCATTTCAACGTCCTTGGGCTTCAGGGGCAGCCGATGCCCCTGTCGTCTCCAACCTATAAAGAGCTTGTGGGTTCCTTGCTCACCATAGTTCAGGTCCATGAGTCCCCCACATTGTTGCCGCCGCGGCAGCAAACGATGCTGCGGGACACGATATCACCAGCCTGATCCGGATCCAGGCTAGCCGTTGAATTAGTTAGCAAGTTGCGTGCCCGCTGCTCCAGGGCTTCAACATACAGATTTCGGTTTGGGGCTTCGAGCTCGTAGGGCCGGCGTGCGGTAGGGCTTTTCTGAGAACTCTCGGCTCTTCCCAAAAAAAAACTCTGGGACTCAATTGGTGGCCCTCAAAATCATTCACCCGAGGTCCTCGCAAACCCGACCGACCCCACACTGCGAAAGTTTAAACACAAATCGCGCCCCAGCCCATCCCTTTCTGCCGAGTCCTCGCCCTTGTCCAGAGCGCCATAGAGGTTGTCCAGCAACGCAGCTGCCTTGCCTGCAGACGGTTCGTGGCTAGAGTTTGGCATTTGGGCTTCGGTCCGATGATTGTATTACTGTAAGGTTCCGGATGAAGCATCCGGGGGTTGGGGGGGGTGCGCCTTGAGCTCCTAAGGTTTCGGCATCACGAAATTGGCTAGCGAATTCGATAGCAGCTGCCATTGTTATGATGCTTCTTAGCCCGTGTTCTGCGATTAGCACCACGCCTGGGGTCGAGAGTTCACGGCCGACGTGTCTTGTTGGGCACTCCGCGCGCGATCGCGTGGATAAGTTGTCAATACGACAGATCTGGCCAAACATCTCAACAGCCCCAGATGCATAAGCTTCCACGAATCCCTGGTAAGACAAGATGACAACTTAGAGGGTGAAGTCTTGTGACTTATGCATGCTCAAACGTCATGCTTGCTGCTGCCATTCTCATTCACGTAGATTTGGTTTTGTTGATGCTCACCTTGGCTTGGAAACGATGGTTGTCTGCTGCTGCCTTGATCGAGGGGAGCAGAATCGTGGCACTGACCTTCGGTCGTACTTTGTAAAAAAAGTTCTGGTGCTTACTACAACGAAAAGTCATGTCCAACTCATGCTGTTAGTCGTAGCAGCAGCAGCAGCAGCAGCAGCAGCAGCAGCAGCAGCACCAGCAGCAGTAGCTGAGGCGGTGCAACGTGGTGGTTGTGGTTGTGGTGGTTGTGGTGGTTGTGGTGGTTGTGGTGGTTGTGGTGGTTGTGGTGGTTGTGGTGGTTGTGGTGGTTGTGGTGGTTGTGGTGGTTGTGGTGGCCGTGGTGGCGGCAGTGTCGACAGCGGTGGTGGTGGCGGCGGCGGCTACCGTGGCAGGCTTGAGTGGGGCAGTTCAATGTAGTCCAGCTACATTACGGTGAACATGATGATGGTGGTGACAAGGATGATGCTAATGATCATGGTGATCATGACGATGATCACGACGTTGACGATGCTGCTAGTAAGTAACGATTGTAGCCATCACTCCTTCATCGTGAACGTGTGTTGGGAACCCAACTGAGAATAAACCCCCACGCCCGCCAGTCCTTTGTCGTGGATGTGCTTCAAGAGGTTTGACATGTTCTGGGCATACATGGCGCTGGCCTGCTCGAAAAGTGACAGCCAATTATAGGATTTCTGGCGTAGAAAATAGATGACCCAAAGTGGCAAAAGATGCCCTAAATTGGGCATACAGAATTTCACCAGGTCTTCTGCTACGAGATCAGAACGGAATGATCTTGCGAAGCACTCCACGATGCATCCGAGCAGAGCCTCGGAAGCTAGGGGATACGAAGCCAAACTTCTCGAAAAGCAGAAACGACAAATCAGGAGCTGGGGCCCCTGTCACTGCCTGTTCAGGCATGCGTGCCGGCAGGTTCGCATATCCAATGATGGTGACCCCATTCCTTGGCCCAGGCACTCGCAATCCGCTTCCGAGTAGAAAATCAAGAGGGCCGGGGCATGGTACCTTCATCATGCAGCTGTAGTATAAGGGGCCTAAAGAAGAATACTATTTTGGGGGTTCCTTATTGTAAGTAAGTATAGTCTATTGGGCCCCAAAACCCTATTCTAATTCTTAAGGCCCCTACATTAGCTGCAATGTGGCTCCCCGATTTAGCTGCTGTAGAATCCTCTGGAATTCAGAGCTTACCCTTGGAGGATTATGGCCCTTGAACCACTCCCACGAGCCGAAGAGAAGGCAAAGTCTGGCAAGCTTCGGGGTGACGATGGTCTCGTTCAGCCTGGGCTGTGCAAGAAGGCTGTCATTGGAAGGGGGATTTAGGGGTTTAGGTTTTAGGGTTTAGGGGTTTAGGGTCTAGGGGGTTTAGGTGGGGGCTACTCAATGACCTAAACCCTTCACCGATTCTCACCTAATCTAACCCCGAATCACAAGCTGAGAACCCCACATCCTTGGGCATGGAGGTTGCTGCTTCTGGGCTACATGTCCGGGATGTGTGGCAAGTTGGACAGATACCACCGTAGCGCTGACGGGATCCCAACGACCCCTTTCAACTGCAGCAGGCTTGTAATGTAGAGGGTTTTTGGGGCCCATTATACTATAACTACAAAAAGGAACCCCTTAGATAGCATTGGGGGGCCCATTTTGCTATAGCTACAAGAAGGAACCCCCAAGATAGCATATAGGTAATCACTAAAAGGCCCCCCTTTTTTTCTCGCACCCCGAAGCTTCAGGCTCAAAGGACTGGGCTTTGCTGAGGCCAACAGTGGCTTTGGGTGCCCGGCCAAGCAGGGGAGGGGCGGTTTAGGGTTTAGGGTTTAGGGTTCAAAGGATGTTGTCAAGCGCTACTGTTGATTATATAGATCCTGCAGTGCCTTAAGGACCCCAAACCATGGGAAGTATGGTAGATTCCTTAATGGGTAATTTCGGGATTTATATCATCAACCGTAGCAATGTCACCAAGTGCCATTCTTTTTGCAATAATACTACGTACTTGGCAAACGGCACATCCCCAATCACAAGTGTATGATCACAATCTCTCACACACAATCGTAGTAAAAGCCAATATGGCCAGCAGGCAAGAGCAGCGCTGGTGGTTCGAATAACACTCCGAAGGACCCCTGAAGCCGAGTTTGTGTTTGGGCCCCGCTTTTATTTAGAGCGATCTGAACCAGAAAACCGTACCAAACTCTGACTTCCTATGAGGCAGAAGCAACCAACCCAACAAGGCCTAAATCTTCAAACATCCTTCGTCCTTTGCGGCTCAAACTTAGATCTGATATGGGGCCTTGACCATTAGAATAGGCTTAGTGGGGGTATATTGGAGTATATTACACAACTGTATACTCTTTACTTATAAGCATGTATACTGCAGGGACTATGGGTGAATAATGTTTCTGAGGATTCAGATGCCCAGCAGCTTTGTCAGCTCACAGTTGCCACCACCCACTGCTGCCAAATCCACGACTACGCTGCCCGGCTTCATGACATCCAACGCATCCTTTTACGGCTTAGGGTTTAGCGGGGAAGGGCTCATCAAAGGACTTGACGATCTTGGGCTGAGGGTCAGGGTTTAAAAAGTGGCCCGCGGCTCGACTGCCGCTGTTACTGCTACTCCTTGTCATTACGCTGTTGCTAGCAGCACCACCTCCAGAACGACCATATCTGCTGATGATGCCGGCGATCTTATGAACTACAGTAACTACAGATGCTCCAGATCCTGGTCCTGACCCATCAGCCACAGGACCTTCCTCCCTCCACTCAAAACCAACCCCCAAAAAACACCAGCCTTGGTGATGAGGAGGGGGCTCGGGCGCCCCGGAATGGCGGCAGTGCTGATGGCGATGTCGCACTCCTCCGGGAGACAGACAGAGATTCCTTCCTTGTCCATCAGGGAAGACCCCAACCCCACACCCTCGGGACCTAACAAGAGACGAGAACGGACCGGCGGTGAGGTCTTTAGGATTTCGGGAGGGTCTGCGACGTCAGGATTAAGTCGAGGAATGTGCTCGTTGTTGCGAGGCTCTACTTCAACAGATAAAACATATGTGGGAGTGTCAGAAGATAGCGGATTAGAAAATTATAAGGACCTTAATGAAGAACCCAGATCCTCACGGTAAGGAATTATAAACAGGGTACCCCCTTCCAAAACTCCCATGTGTGCTCCTGAGCTGCTCCACCAGCCCCTTAAAAACACTCCTTACGGAGTCTCCCGAACCCCACAATGCTATCTAACCCTGATAGAAACCCTTGATAACCCTTCTAGAAACCCTATAATGCCCTGCTAGCAAACACATATATATGGTCCACAGAAACCCTTGATACCCCTTCTAGAAACCCCACAAAGCCCTTCTAGAAAACCCCCCAATAGGGTCCCCCACTGCTTAGCGTATCCGAAGCCATCTCCTTGAGGACCTGCTTGAAGGTCTCCTGCTGCACCTGCAGGGTTTGGGTTTAGGGTTTAGGGTTTAGGGTTTAGTGTCTAGGGTTTAGGGCTTACCTGTGGCCCAACAGACCTATCGCTTTAAGGAACTATATATAGAAACCACAATAAGGAACCCTAAAACGGTAGGTCTTTTCGGCTACAGGTTTGGGGTTGAGGGTTGAGGGGTTTTCGCTTTAGGCAATGGCTCGGGTATGGCTCCAGGTCGATTGGAACACTTCAGGGTTTGGATTTCAAGGGTGTGGATCAGTAATAGATTCCTTGATGGTCCCAATATAATTATGATGTGATATACCCCAAAACCGCATTATCCAAATCTGGATCATGGTATAACAGACCTGCAACTCCAAGCCCAAGAGGATGCTGGCGTTTGCTGGCGTGGGCGTCAGACAGGAGCCTTAATCAGCAGGGTTTTGGAGTATGTTTTGAGCATATTCAAAATTCGGGAAGTTTACTGGTTTGGACTTCTATACTAGGATGTAGGCTTCACATAATGTAGGAGCCTTAGTAATCAGAATAGGATTTTTTCGGGCAAACTATGCTATAAAAAAAAGGAGGAACCCCCAAAATAGTACTGGTAATTATTTAGGCCCCTATTTAGAGCTTCAGGGCCTGAAATGACTATACTCAAAATTCCCACCCACCCGAGAAAAGGCCCTGGCACCTTCTTGAAAGCGTCCGAGGACTCCTTGGCGTAGCCACCTTGGCCCTCACCACTCTCCTTGAAGTCCACCTTCACCCACTTTGCGCCCATGGAGTGCACCTGTGACGAGTTACGGGCTGTGATTTCAGAGCGTATATTATCACCATCGCCATCATCAGCAGCAGCGGCGTCAGCATCGAAAACAAGTAGGAGGTACGAATCCGAGCAGCAAGTGCCTGCAAACAGCAACGTGCTCTGCTTCGGCATACGTCCATGAACACTGGCATAAATAATGCGCAAATGCTCCACCTCATCCAGTTGGTGCACAGCAAACATGGCATTCACGAGAAGACTGCAATCAAAGTATGGCGAGAGTGACTCGTGGCAAATGGTACAAGTCGCAAAAAGCGAATCACGGCTTTAGCAACAGCACAACAAAGGAAGTTCAACTCAGAACCATCGCTGCAGCAACGACAAAATCTTCTTCTTCACATTATCACTACCATCGCTATCATCAGCGACAACACCATCATCATCATCATCACCATCGCAGCAATAATCGCAGATTTTCAACCAAAACGAAAAAACGTGATACTTGCACCAGCAATAATTGTGTTTGTAACCGTCAACATCATCATCACGCAAGGCTTCAATGGCTTGTTGGCTCCCACCTGGTCAGAGACGTCGCGCACGTCCCATGCTCGCACCTGGGCGTTTCCCAGGTGGCAACTAGCCCCTTAAAACCCAAGGTAGATGCGAAACCCCGAAACCTCGAACCCACCAGCGTACAGACTTAGATCCCTTATAGAAACTTGTAAGAGCCCTGACAGATCCACCTTCTGAGATCCTTCTGCTTCCAGAACCCAGAGACTCCAATATCCTTTAACTAAGGAATAAACCTGAAATATTATGAGAATTCCTGCTATGATTTAAGGGTATATGCCTTAATTAAGGGATATTGGAGTCTCTGGGAACCCTGACTTTCGTGTCCGGGGCACCACGGATCCCAGAGCCTTGGAGGTGCCGATGGCCGCGAGCCCGGCCACGCCGCAGCCAAGGACGAAGGTCTGCGCCGGCCTCGGGGCTCGAAGCTTTCGGGTTTAGGGTTTAGGGCCTATAGGGTTTAGGGTTTAGTTTAGGGGTTTCGGGTTTAGGGCCTATAGGGTTTAGGGTTTCGTTTAGGGGTTTAGGGTTTAGGGCCTATAGGGTTTAGGGTTTAGTTTAGGGTTTAGGGGTTTCGGCTTTAGGGCCTATAGGGCTTAGGGTTTAGAGCCTATAGGGTTTAGGGTTTGGGGGGGTTTGGGGCCTGTAGGGTTTAGGGTTTAGGGTTTAAGGCAGTTTAAGGGCAAGTTTAGGGGTTAGAGCTGTCGGGGACCCAGGGCTTGTAGAATTAGGAGCAGCTGCTTCTCTATTTTGAGGGCCTTTGCTGGCTTTGGGGGTTTATAGGGCTTTGGGGATTTAGGGCGGCTTTGGACTCATACGGCTTTCAGCAAATAGGGCTGCCCGGGCTTTGGGGGCTTTCGCATGTGAGGGTTCAGGGCTTGCATGGGATTTCAGGAAGGCTCCTGAGATCCGAGTTGTAACAGCAGCATCATGTCAGGAGTAGAAACGCCGTACAACACTAGGTACCATTGACACTGTAGCTAGTGCTAGTACTCAGACCTGAAATGCCATGTCCCGCTAAACAGTTCGGCAACAATGGGTCAGCTGAGAGGCGGGTATTTGCCTGCCGCCGTCATCTCGGCAGTGTGGAAGCGCTGGTAAGAGTGTGCCTTGGGAGCTGCGCAAGCTGATGCCGATGCCAGAGCAGCAGGCACATTGAGACATCCACCCGGCAACCCCAGACCTTAAACGCTACGACCAGGTTTTAGGGTTTAGGGTTTAGACCCCGAAATCCCGAAACCTCAGCAAACCCCTGCCTTGTCGAAGAGCAAAGGCCAAAAGAGATTCTGTGAAACGTAAACCTTTTGCAAAACGGAAGCTCTCTTTGGTTTGGGAACTCTGGTGGCATGGTGGGAATTGTGGGTGTAGGATCCAAGATTCAGGATTGAAGGTCGAAACAACTTCCAGGGCTTTTGATGGATTTCAAACGAGGATTCTATCAAATTTGCTGTCGAACACAGGAACCCTTTTAGAGCCCTCGACTCCCAAACCCTGAACCCATCAAATACGCGTACAATCCCCGTTAAGATCGCCAAACCCTCTTGCCGCTCCCCTTTTCCAGACCGGGTTGCTGCTTCCAGCACGGCCCGGTGCCCAGCCACTTTGGCCTGGGAGCTAAGAACGTCCAGCCTCGGATGCCGAAAGGCCTCTGGCTTTTTGGGAAGTTTAGGAGTTCGAGAGTTTCGAGGTTTGGGACGTAGGGGTCAGGGCGGTTCGGGTACTAGGCCTACCAAGGGGTTTGATGATTCTTCAAAGGGTTTGGGGTCAACCCTGAACCGGCTCACCGCGTGAAACCCCAAGCCAGTCCCGCACCATGGCCCACACAGCCAACGTGCCTGTACCGCATCACATGCGTTTAAGCGAAAGCCGTGAAACTTCTGGGCGATGGTGATGCGAGGAACCGCAGTGACCTGAGCCAGCTAGAGAGCAGGGAAACAGAAAAGCTCCGACATCCTGCAATCCTGAAGGCTGATCCACGAAACTTCAGGTCTCTGGAGTCTGGGCCGTAGGGTTTGGGGCTATAAGGAGAGGTCCGAGTGAGACTGCGGTCTCTTTCAGGTCCAGCTGTTATGAGGAGGGGGGGAAACTCTTGGGCTTTGCCTTGCGGTCTCTGCAGCCAAGCAGCGTCTACCACTGTGATGCGGTACTGGTTTGCCTTTTGGATGACCTCCTCCAGAAGATTGTGGGGTTCGGGACTGAAAGAATCGGGCTGTAATTTGCATGTTTACTCCGTTAAGTGCTCGGGTAAGAGCTCCTGTGGTGGAATGCAGAGGCAGCAAAGGTGCTGTGTACAGTGTCGCCATATCTGAATACGAGCCCTGCGACATGCTAATGACACGCAGAATTGTTCTCTGAGCGCTTGCTGAATGAAATCCAGACATCTACACAAACACACACACACACATGAACTCAATGCCCTCAGCGCCCAACCATTTAGTGTGGGTACCCCAAACCCATCCCTTATGATGTCTTCAAAACATAAACCTTGAAACCCACTGCCCCAAACCCTCACGACCTAACACCCCCAAACTCCCTCCCTCTGACTCCTTGCCCTTGTCTTGCAGACGGCCAACCCAAGAGACCAACACCTGCAGGCGGCAGTCAACTGAATAGTGCGCCCACGGTTTAGGGTTTAGGGTTTAGGGTCAGGGTTTAGGGTTTAGGGTTCAGGGTTTAGGGTTTAGGGTTCAGGGTTTAGGGTTTAGGGTTGCATTCATGTAAACATACTTGTCTAGTACCTTAGGGGAACCAAAGGTTAACCTTTGGGGCTTAATAGGGATGAGAGTACCCCCCAAAACGGTCAAAGGTTACCGACTCTACTACCAAGTAACGGCCCTGGGTTTAGAGGTTCGTCTAGTGCTTCTTGGTCTATAGAGTTTCTGGGGTTCAGGAATTCTGTGTTGAGGAGTTTGGCCTACGGCGGTTGCGGGTCCTAGGTTTAAGGGCTTCCGGGTGTTGGTTGTTGTGGCTTAGTCTGTAGTATTGGGGTGGGGCTCGGAAAGCACAGATCATCTTTTTGTTAGGGACTACGTTGGAAGTATTGACTTTTCCGAGATTCTCACGTCAAGTTGCTATGGTGACGATAGGGCCGACTGGGATTCAGGTTCATCTCAGGGTTCAAGGTTCGGTTAAGATTTGACGTTGCAATCGGGTGTGAAGCCTCGGCGATATTGCAACGCCTGAAATCCTAAGTGCTTATGTCATGGGGCCAACCCCGAACCAAAGAAGCCCAAATCCTAGTCATGAGGGCTTCTTCACCTTGCTTGCAAAATGGTGCTTTGTTGTTATGGGGGGGCTGGCCTGCAGCATGCAACAAGGCTTTCTGGCACAGCTCTGTTTACAGTGAGTGGATTGAGAGCGAAAACGATCAAGGCATAAGGATGCTCATACATACTGCTGATCAAATAAATCCTTTCTCTACCTTAAGGACCCTAAACTATGGGAATTATGGTATATTCCTTATCACAGGCAGGCATGCCAGAAGAATGATATGGATACGGACGGTGAATAGCCCTAGAGGTAATGAATAGGACTGAGGGGAGCAATGATTCAAGCCAACAGAAATACTTTGCTAGCAGCTCGTAGACATGAGTCTGGCACGGGCCTTGCAATTCATGATCGAAAAGTCCTGCACAGGTGCCTCTAGGGCGAAGAGAACCTGGCGGCACTGGTCGAGGTGTAGGGCAATCGAGGCTTGGGAACTACGGTGGTCGAAACTAAACCCTAAACCCTGAACGCCTAGACTAAACCCGAAACCCCTAAACTAAACCCCAAACCCTAAACCCTGGAGATAGCTCATGCAAGCGCATCAGCCCCGCGGGCTTAGTCGCGAGCGGTCAGGCGTGGAACTAGGCTGAACTCATGAACTCACGAGACTTCGCCCGAACGCCCGAACTGAAACTAAGCCCCGATGCCCGAAAATCCGAGCCCCAAGACCCCCAAAAAGCCAAGAAAAAAGCCCGAACCCAAAACTCTACCAGCAAAAATTTTGTTACCAAAAACCCAAGCGGCCAAAACCCTAAAGCCCTACAACCCAAGATCGTGAAGCCAAAACAATCGAACCCGACCGCCTGAGCCCCAGAACTCCAAGAGACGAAACGAAACCAAAACTACCAACCAAGTGTAGGGTTTCGGGTTTAGGATCTCGGGTTTAGGTTTAGGGTTGAGGGAAGGTAATTCGATCAACGCACCTAGAAGAAGAAAACCCAAAACGAAACAAGATGGCACGAAAACCCAACATTCCACAACATCCTAAACCCCAGAAGCAACACAACAAAAACACAGCAATCCTTTCAAAGCAGACCCCAACACCACCCTGAGCCCTAAGCCCAAAAGCCGGAACGCATCCCAAAACCCGAAAAGCAAAAGCCCAAAAACCATAAAGCTCCAAAGCCTTAAACCCCAAAGGTGTCCTTCACCCGAGCCCCCCCCCCAGCTTTGAGAGGGTGCCTGGGACTTTTCGACCACATTTCCCCTGGATTCCAGCAGGCAGCCCTTGTCGGCATATGCCTGGGTTTAGGGGTTTAGGGTTTNNTTTAGGGTTTAGGGTTTGGGATCTATGGCTTTAGGGTGCGGCCTGGGATTCGGGTAGTGCCGGGATGAAGCCGGTGAGAGCTGCGAGTAAACGTGAGGCTACGCCCTGGGTGCAACCCCTGTAGCACCTGTAGCACCCTGAAAGCCTTAGCTTCTGCCCGAAACCAGCGGCTTTTCTGCTTGAAGCTCCCAGGTTTGTAAAGTTGCTACCTGGTGGCCTGGTCCGAGAAGCCGGCATAGACTCCAGCACCTGTCGGCTTTCGGGATTTAAGGCTTTGGGCTTTGGTACTTCAGGCTCTTGGGGTTTAGAGTCTGGGGTCCAGGGCGAGCCTCTTCCTGCAGCGCTATATCTCCCAACCAAACCACCCTTAAGGAGCCAAAAGCCGTGTCAAAGGCAAATCCTGCCTTTCTCCACGTACACTGCGTATCCGTCCTGTCAAGACCGAGGCAGTCTGAGGCGACAGTCGACAGGTTGGTTCACCAACATCGAAGAGCTGTAAGTTAAGCCGAGGCACCGGATGTTGAGGATGCTTGTGCTGCGCAAGTTTGAGGATTTACGGAAGGTGTTTGTTAGAAAGTCTTTAGGATTCGTTACTTAGGGTGCAGAGTTTCGTCGTTGTCTTCCAGGATTTCAGGGGGGACCTGCTCCGCAACGCTTTAGAAATTAACTAAGCGAGGACCGCGATGTAGGGTTCCGGTTGTGTGTTTAGGGGGCGGCAGTGCAGGAGCAGCCCCTACCTTATACACTCATCTTGACTCCGAAGACAACCCAAAATCATAAGCACTGCAACACATATATATGGTACCCCCCCGCCCCATGTGCCTACCTTCCTCTCTTATTTAACTCGACTTGGACCTCAACCA
>CAJNDV010034585.1:11923-29417 GCA_905221635.1 Symbiodinium sp. CCMP2456 | reverse complement strand
TTTAAAGTTTAGGGTGTAGGCTTTAGGGTCTAGGGTTTAGGGTTTAAGCCCAAAGCCCACTCCCGTACCCTAAGGCTCAAAATAGCCCAAAAGCCTTTTATAGTATGGTCTTTGGGCCCGAAGGCCTTAAAATACGAGTGCTCAGAGCCTTGGGGGTTTGGGTTCAGGGGTTGGGGTTAAGGTTTTAGTGTTATTTGGGAGTTTACGCTGTCAAGTATCAGGGAAGGAATTTTCTGAACCCTAAGCCAGCCCCATACCCTCAATTGAATCCTCACCCTCACGAAGCCCTGTACCCTTGACCCCCTAAACCCTAAACCCTAAGCCCTAATTCTCCGAAGCCCCAGACCCTATACCCCAAACCCACATTCTCCGAAGCCCTCTAAACTCTAAGCCCAACAAATCTCCCTAAACTTAGTCATTGGTCACTCCCCTAAGCCATACTTGGAGCCTAAAGAACCTACCTGTTTTGGGGGTTCCATACCATGTTTTCCTTATACAAGTCCTTAGAAGGGTAGGTTGTTTAGGGTCCAAGTAATCTTTCAGCCACGAAGCAGTTCTGCGGGCTCGAGTCGAGGCTTGGAGGGGTGTCTAGTTTAGGTCTTGAGGGTTTAGGGCTTAGAGGGTTTAGGTCTTTGGTGGTGTTTGGTGTTTGGGGTGTAGTTCCGGGTTTGGAGTTTAGAGTTTTTGGGTCTTGTGGTCCTCGAGGTACGAAATCCAACAGCTAGAAGCCCTTCAGATTGTACTCAGATACGGCTATAATAGTTGCAGCACTGATTCATGTAGTTCCGACTTGAAACCAAAACCCAAAACCCTAAACCCTAAACCCAAAACCCTAAACTGTCACAGCAAAGATATCCAAGAGTCCCCCGCGACCAGCCGCAGCTCTTCAAGGCTGAAAAGGGACCAAACCTCGCTTGACTTCTCTGGAACAATGTTAGACGACTAGAGATCGGACAAACCAAGGTTGGGTACATCAGTGGTTTATGTAAGGTTCGCATGTGTCTTGATTCTGCGGTAGCTTGCAGAATCCTCAGCTTTGTGCCTTCACATCTCCACACCAGCCACCATTACCATCAACACCACTATGACGAAGCCTGATGCTGTCAGCATCGGCAATCGCATCCGCAGCTGCGCCCGGGAGGGAGATTGGCCAAAAGCCGTCCACCTCTTCGGCGAGGCGTCGGCAGCCCGGGTGGCACGGACCCTCATCACCTTCAGCGCCTGCATGAGTGCCTGTGTGAAGGGTGAGGAATGGCAGCGAGCTCTGTACCTCTTTGCCGAGATGCCCGGTTCAGAGGTGGTGCCAGATGTGGTCAGCTACAACACAAGCATCAGCGCTTGTGACAAAGGCGGCCAATGGCAGCTGTCTGTGCAGCTTCTTTCAGACCTGCAGACACTTTGTCATATTGGGGTCGCATTTTACTTGTTTCTGGGTATTTAAACTCAGTAAGGAATAGAAGATTAGAATTTTCAAACCTATCCCAATCAAGAACTAGGACATCCAGGCTCACACCTGACGTTATCACTTTTAGTGCCATCGCCTCAGCCTGCGAGAGCGGCGGAGATTGGCAGAGAGCCCTTGGCTCTCTGTCTGCCATGTCCCAAAGAGAGCTGCAGCCAAGCGTGGTGACCTACAGCACTTGCATCACCGCCTGTGAGAAAAGCTCTCAGTGGCACTTGGGGCTCCAGCTCCTTTCCGAGATGCTCCGGGCAAGAACCAGGCCGAACGTTGTCACCATCAGTGCCTGCATGAGCGCCTGCGCCAAGGGTGGAAATTGGGAAGCAGCCCTGTCCCTTCTTTGGGAGATGCCTGCAAGAAGGCTCCGGGGTAACATCATCAGCTTCAACTCTGGCATTAGTGCTTGTGAAAACGCTTCGCAATGGTCCGTCGCGCTGGAGGTGTTGGAGTGCATACCTCAGACCCATCTCACTCCGGATCTCATCACATTCAACACATCCATGAGTGCCTGTGCAGGGGGTGAAGCCTGGCAGAAGGCCCTCCAACTCTTTTCGGATCTTCGTGGCCAGGAGCTGCTGCCAGACAGCTTCACCTTTGCCGTGGCCGCCAGCTCCTGCGAGAAGGGCGCTACCTGGCAGGCGGCTCTCTTGGTGCTCGCAGACATGTCCAATGCT
Organism: Symbiodinium sp. CCMP2456; assembly: GCA_905221635.1. Taxonomy (NCBI): domain Eukaryota; class Dinophyceae; order Suessiales; family Symbiodiniaceae; genus Symbiodinium; species Symbiodinium sp. CCMP2456. Next base: position 27,284 of record CAJNDV010034585.1, on the reverse strand, counting down.
CGCATTGCACCGGAGATATTCAGCCTGAACTCCGCGATCAGTGCATGCGGGACGTGCGCGCAGTGGCAAGCGGCGCTGCACCTCCTTCGGCAAATGCCCTCTCTTGGAATCTCGCCAGATATCATCAGCTTCAGTGCTATTGCCAGTGCCTGCGAGAAGGCAGGAGAGTGGCAGAGGACCCCCTTATAGTCTATATAAGTCTGGTATCTACCCTATTCGAAAGTTTGATGCACCTATACTAACTCTTAAAGCAACCTCACAGTCATAGGAAGCTTTACAGAACGCTTTGAAGAACCCTAGAAGGAACCCTGTTCTAATTATTGTTTGAGTGGCACAGGACACTCCAACTCTTGGCGCAAATGTCGGCGAGGAGGACTTCTCACCAGCTTATGATTCTGTGGTCCTTACGAATCATGTTTCGATTTCTGTTATAGTTTGAGGTAGTATAACCCCTGGGGTTATTAAACAAACTACCGGCACTATGTCTCTAATAGGCTGATAGATGAAGCTAGTAGCAGTCTCGGGTCTTCAATACCTGGACATGCCTGTCTCCTACGTTCCAAAAAATCCCATCTTAGCAGCTCGCCCTCAACCCAAAATCCGGTTCCTGCTTGGGACCCTGGCACCCGAAACCCTGAACCCTGCTGGCAGGATATCGGCTTCCGTCGTCACCTACAACGCCTGTATCAGCGCCTGCGGGTGCGCTGCACACTGGCAGGTGGCATTCAAGCTTCTAGCAGACATGCCGGTAGCTTGGCTGTCCATCAACTAAGCTCAAAGTGCTTGGGGGCATCAAGAAAACAAGACGCCTGAATACTAACGGTCATAATGAACCGCCATAATTGATGTAGGAACCTGATTAAGCAACCCTCGTCCGAAATCCCAGAATATTAGGAATCATTAGGGAATACAGAAAAACGCGAATAGAGGCCCAGGGTTGCTTTGGAAGTTGTCCTGCTAGCCTGATTTGACCGCTTGCTTCTTGGTGTTGTTCTCTCTGTCACGTCGATTTGTTCTGCCCGGTGGTCTAACTATTCCTCCAGCCTGGATGGTTCACAGTGGATCTCACTGATTTATACCCTGGCCTGTTTCTTTCAGATAGTAATCCGTACTGAGCCCTTGTAATAGCCCTTCTAGTCAAGTCCCTAAGCCCTAAACCCTTTGAGTAACCCTTAGAGTTAAGGTTCCGAAATGTCCATCGTACTCCCTCTATGTGCCCGTTCTACATCCGTCTGTGGACTCTGCCTACGGAGCCTAGACCCACGAAGTAACATAGGGGCCTAAATAATTACCTATACTATTTTTTGGGGTTCCTTATTAGAACTATAGTACAGTATACCCCCAAACCCGATTCTAATTATTAAGGCGCCTACATTATAGGGCTCAGGGTTTACGGTAGGTCTAGTTTGGCGTTCAAGGTATCCAGGGTTTACCGTTTATGGTATACGTTTTTTGGTTTGGGGTTTAGTGTAGAAGGAGTTTTTGGTTTGTATCCTGTTGAGGGCTTCGGGATTAGAGCTAGAATTTAGGGCTTATGCAAATGCCTGCATCCCAGCCAGAAGCCCTACAACCCTAAACCCTACCCTCTACGCCCCAAACACTACAAGTAGTCTTAGGGCTGGTTTTTGGTTTTAGTGTTTTGGGGCTCAAAACCACATAGGCCCGAAGCAATAAGGCTGAAGCCTTAAACCCGAAACCCTAAAATCTTAAACATCCCGAAACCCTAGGCCCTGCGACCCTGCCTCTTGAATCCCATAAATCCTAAACCCTAAACCCCTATCTGCGTCGAGTTCTGGGTCTAAGGCGGTGCTGCTTACGCCGAGCGTGGTAAGTTTCAGCGCGGCTGCGTGTGCCTGCGACAGGGCTTTGGAGTGGCAGCGTGCGCACCGCGGCTGTGTAAAAACTACAAAACCCTGCACCTGAAGCTGAATTGTGTTCGCCTATACCATCAACTGAAAGCCCAAACCCCAAAAGCTGAAGCCCTGAACCCTAAACTCCTAAACCCTCAACCCTAGAGCCCAAATCCAAAACCCTAAGCCCTAAAGCCTCAACCCTAAAGCCCAAACCCTAAACCCTAAACCCCAAAGCCTAAACCTCGAACTCCGCGCCTTCAACTCCGAACCCGCCCTCGAGGCAAACCTCAGGACCCCAACGCGGCGCAGGGAGGGACCCTACTTTTGTTTGAGGTATATATCTAAATCAAGCTTAATGTACTGATTTAAGGTACGCCCCTGAATCAAGGAATCTACCTTGAACAAATTCTGGCATGGATCCCACTAGTTACTAAGCCTAAGGCTCAGAACACCCCAAACCCGTTATATAGTATGGTCTTCCCTGGAGCCTTAGAATATGAGTCCTTAGAGCCTAAACCCTAAACCCTAGACCCTAGACCCTAAACCCCAAACCCCAAACCCTAAGCCCTAAACCCTAAACCCTAAACCCTAAACCAAGGAAGCCCTAAAAGGTATGTCCCTTCATGAAGGGATATGGGGAAGGTCTGGGAAAGTCGCTTGGTATAGGGTTTAGGGTCTAGACTTCAGGGTTTAGGGGTTCAGGGTTCAGGATTTAGGGGTTTGGGGTTCCGGGTTTAGGGTTCAGGGTTTAGGCTTCAGTGTTTAGGGTTTAGGGTTCAGGGTTTGGGCTTCAGGGTTTAGGGTTTAGGGTTCATGTTTAGGGATTTAGACTTCAGGGTTTAGGGGTTAACGTTTAGGGTTTAGAGTTTAGTTTTTTGGGGTTTAGGGTTCAGCGCCTAGAGTTTAGGGTTTCAGGGTTTCGGGTTTGGGGTTCAGGCTCTGAGGTCTCTGGGGCTATACCCTAATGTACTAATGCTCTATACCCGAATTCTCTCCTAGGTAGTATTAGGGAGACCCCTTAAAGGGGACCCTTCTTAACCCTGCTCATGTCTCTTTGAAAAGGGACCTTATTGAGAGGGTCTATATCTACAAGGGTCCCCCTAAGCCGAACTCCTATTCTAAGACGTGCGAGCCCCAGAGCTGGATGCATTTCCGGCTTTTTGGGGGCAGTGCCACTCCAGGGCTCTCCACCTTTTCCTGAAGAAAAAACCCGTAAGCGAGACCCTTAAAGCCACGAGCCTAAACCCCTAAGCCCCAAATCCCCAAACATCCCCAAAATCTAAACTTGCTTGTTCTCCTTTTCCTGAGGATATCGCTGCTAGCTTCCATGAAGGTGGCTCGGGTGCGACCGAATGTCATCATGAACCTCGGCTGCAGCATGCGCTCTAAGGTTTAGGGCTTGGGGTTGGGGCTTTGGGGTTTGTGGGGCTCAGGGCTTGCACTTTTTTGAACTATAAGGGGGCCCCTTTCCCTGGCCAGCTGTCCGAAAAGACTGCAGCGCTTAAGGTGATTCTACATAGTGATGGTGCTGGATGGGTGAGTCTCCTTATGCCCTAAATCCGCCAACCCTCAAAGTAGCAACACACCCAAGCCCGTTCGAAATGTCAGCCTGAGTACTCCTGCCCTTCTGCTGCTCTGAGGTTGAAGCTTCACTGGAGTAGGGCTGAGGGTCGTCGGGAGTTGGGAGGTTTGGGCCGCCGTTGGGGTCTGAATGATCGGTTGATGTACATTTTTCTTCTTCTTATGTTCATCGCCTTAAATACCACCCAAACCCCGATCCGAACGTTCAAGCACCTTGTATTACTCCTAGGTTAGCACGAACGGTCATCTTGGAACCTATTGCCTGAACATCCTTAAACCCAAAGAGCCCTAAACCCTAAACCTTTGAACCCTCAAGCCCTAAAGAGCCCTAAACTCTATACCCCGAAACCCAAAGCACTTTAAACCCTTAAACCCTAAGCCCTTAAACCCTGAAGAGCCCTAAACTCTAAAGCCTCACTTAGCCCTCAACCCCAACCTTGATTCTTGGACAGACAACGCCCTTATTTAGAGCAACCATGCAAAAGACTTGTCGAATCTTGATCAAAACCTCTATAAAACCCTCCGGAGCCCGAAAAGAAGCCTAGATCCTAAACCCTAAACCCTAAACCCCATACACCTTCAACCCAAAACCCAAAACCCCAGAGGTTCAATACAGTCATCAGCGCCACCGCCCAGCGGGGATTCTGGCAGCTGGCTTTGGAACTTCTTGCCGAATCCTGTCGCCATGGTGTCTGAGAATCGGAATTGGGGTCTATCGGATTTAAGGTTCAGGGCCAGTTTAGGGTTTAGGGTTCCGGGTTAAGGGCGTAGGTTTTTTTGGTTTGGGGTTTAGGTTTCGGCTCTAGGGTTCCGGGTTTAGGGTTTAGGGTTGCGGGACTAGTGATGCAAGATAGGGGTCTGAACAGTCAGCAAATGTGAGCGTCTTGGTTTGGTTTGCAAGGTCTTTGACAAAGGTTCTGAAGTGCCCCATGGATCGTTGCGCCGACTAGGCAGGGATTTGGGTTCGGTTTCAGTACAGTATTAGGTCTAAATCCTGACAAACTCAAAGCAGAAGCCCCAAACTCTTAACAGTTAACCCTCAACGCTAAGCCATAGACCCGAGCCCTACAGTCACCTTTGTATGGGTTCCTCTGAAAGGAAAGGAACCCTAAACCCACGCCGTCTGCCCTAAACCCTAAACCCTAAACCCCTAAACCCCTAAACCCCTAAACCCCTAAACCGCAAAGGACATGCCCGTGGCCGTCGTTTTGCCTTCCGTCGTCAGCTACAGCGCAGCCCTGCGCGCCTGCGAAGAGACGGGTGATTGGGAGGCAGCGTTCGGCCTCCTTTCCGATGCCCGGCCTTTTCAAACAGTTAAAAAAAACCCTAAACCCTAAACCCTAAACCCTAAACCGTCAGTTTAAACAGGGCTTATAGGCTTTACGGGGAGCCTCGGGAGCTGGGGTTAAGGACTTAGAGTTTAGGGTTTAGTAGGGTTTAGGGCTTCGTAGGGTTTAGGATGCTATCTAAGCTCAGGGAAATCCAGGGCGTACTCGCGCAGCTTGGCACCCCGAACACTGCAACCGAAAGCCTTCGTAATTTAATCTTCCCTAAACCCTAAACCCTAAACCTTAAACCCTAAACCCTTGCAACGAAGGATCTTCAAGCCGCCCAGCTCAGCGCCAACATCGTTACCTACAATGCATGCCTGGGGAGCCTCGGGACAGGCCAGTTCAACTGGGGACCTTTGGGTTTCGGGTTTCGGGCTTTTAGGGTTTATAGGGTTTAGGGCTCCGGGCTTTTAGGGTTTATAGGGTTTGGGGTTTAGGGTTTGGAGTTGTTAGGGTTTTTTAGGGTTTGGGGTTTCCGGTTTTTAGGGTTTAGGGTTTGGGTTTAGGTTTTGGGGTTTCGGGTTTGGGGTTCGGGTTGGGGGTTTGGGGTTCCGGGTTTGTGCTTTTGGGTTCAGGTTTAGGGTTGAGTCGGGTCTTTCTGTTGTTCGAGTTTGGGTGTTTCGGCCTTGAGCTAGGCGGTGTCGGGCTATGAAGTTGCCGGGATGAGTGTGGGCTTGGGCCTACGATTTGGACCTCGGGCGGCAGATACTGCAGAAGGCCTACACGTATAGGATCAATAACATTCACAACAGGTCTTACATGACCAGAAGCCAGGACCCACAGCCACATAGGGCACTGGAGTAGTAGGGTTAAGGGATGTTATGGGGATTAGGGCACAAGCTGATGTGCATGTGTGAACTTAACAGCCTTGGAAACAGACCACTGTTGCAACTTGTCATGTACGTCTTCCCGGAATGAATCATGGGCTTTACCCTAAGCCCCAAGACCTAAACCTCATTAAGTCTTGATGACTTGCTGCCTGCAGGGGCGAAGAATCGTGAGACCTGGATGTTTCGTGGCATAACGCCGAAGTTCGGAACTCCGAAACCCTTCAACCCTCGTTCACTGACCCCCGGTTGTCCCTGGAACGCAAATTCGAAGGAACGTGACAGTTTTGTTGAAGAGTTTGAAGCAAGATCTTCCAACTTCCCTTAATTAAGGAAGACTCCTTAAATCATCCCAGGGGTCCTATTCTGATTTTATGATTTCCGGTTGGAATCTATTCCCAAAGCCCTGAACTCTCAACCCCCCTAAACCCTAAGCAAACTTTAAGCCTTAAACCCTAGTCTAAGCCCTAAGCCCCTAATTCCCTAGACCCTAAGCTCTAAACCCCGAGTCCCTTAAGCCCGCAAACCCTATAAGCCATAAGCCCCTAGTCCCCTAAACCCTAATCCCCTGCAGTAGACCTAAACCGTAAACCCTAAAACCCAGAGGTGCCCTAAACCCTAAACCCTAAACCCTAAGCCCTAGTCTAGCCCCCTAAACCCTCTACAGTAGAACCAACCCCGAAGGTGCTCCCTGGCTGTTAGTCCTCTCAATCTTCGCCAAGATGGCTGCTCAGCGAGTTGCTCCGGACCTGCGGACGCCGGTCCAGTTTAGGGTTTGGGCTTCAGGGCCCGAAGTCCTTCACCCTAAACTCTAAACTTTACTTAAACCCTTAACCCTAAACCCAAAGCAAAAAAACGAAACCTTAAACCCTAAACCCTAAACCCTAAGCTTTCACCGAGTTTGGGGGTTCGGGTTCAGGAGGCCTGGCTAAACGGATTTCATGTCTGTGGGCTTGTCCAACTATTTTTTCTCGGGTTTCAACAGCTTTGAATGGGTTCTGAAGGGGTCTTGTTTTTTATTTTTAACAGGCGCTCTGATAATTGGATATTTGCGGTGATTTTAGAAGGGGCTTCGTAAATTCGGATTCACCCTGCAACTTAACCGCGGAGTTCTCGGACTGTCACTACATGCCACAGACTGGAAGAGCTCCCCTTACACGTACAGTTGCCCATGAAGTCTACAGTGCCTCGGGCGCTTCCGCAGCTGAACACTCCCTAAACCCTAAACCCTAAACCCTAAACACTAAGCCCTAAAACCCTAAACCCTGAGGCCTGTACCACCCCAGCTACCCCAAGCTAAGTCGATGCGAACCGCTGAGGGCTTTCAATGCTGGGCTTTGGGCATGTGCACGTGTTCCCCTGGCTGCAATCAGCAACATGGAGCTCAAAGGGGTTATGACATTCAGGATCTACCCAAAGCCACGGTTTAGGGTTTAGGGTTTCGGATCTACCCAAACCCTAGAAAATGCTTACATACCTGGAAGTCCTTATCATGATTTCATGAAGTTCATGTCATTCCATTCAGGGTTTGGAGTCTCTGGTCTGGATTTCCGGATTGGGTTTAGGGTTTAGGGTTTAGGGTTTAGGGTTTAGGGTTTAGGATTTTGGGTTCCCGGGTCTGGGATGTACGACCTGTTAAAGTGTAGAGGTTTCGAGTTTAGTGGCTATGGGACAACAACCTCAATGCGTATCCTGAAAGAATGCTTGTTAGAACTCAAACAGAATCCCTTTGTAATTGCTTTTTTTTTCTTCAACAGTCAAAACTCCAAACCCAAAACCCTTACAGGAAGTTTATCAGAACCTTAAATAGAAACGATTCTATTAGGGTTCTGATAAGGGTCCTGCAAACCCTAAACCCTAGACTGGAATCCCTTTGCACTTTGTTTCTCCACAGATTCCTGATCGGTTGCATGGGTTCGAGGGACAGAGGCCTGGCAGGTAGGGGCACGAGAACATGCATCAGTCGGGTTTAGGGTCTAGGGCTTAACTTCAAACCCTGAACCCTAAACCCTATTGTTTAGGGCTAGGTTCTTGCCAATATCTGTATCCACTGAAGTAGTAGTCAACCTTCGCTCGAGTTATCTGCGGCCCAGAATTCGCACAGTCTATGCTTGTCTGCCCTGAAACCCTAAACCCCTAAACCCCTAAACCCTAAACCCCGAACCCCAAACCCGAAACCCTAAACCCCTAAACCCTAAACCCCAACTCACTCAACTTTGGAAACTAGACCTTGCGTCCCGTCCTCAGTCTTGACCCCCATAATCTTGAATCTGAGGGTTTTGGGTTTAGGGTTTAGCGAACTAGCCCCAAACATCGAAGCGTAAAATCTGTTTGCTAAAGCCACCAATCTTGATGCCCTGAATCCTGAACCCTTTTATTAGTTAGACATTTGAATATAGACCCTAAACCCCCAAAGCTAAATCCTAAACCCTAAACCCTAAACCCTCAAAGCTAAACCCTAAACCCTAAACCCTCAAAGCTAAATCCTAAACCCTAAACCTAAACCCTCAAAGCTAAATCCTCAACCCTAAACCCCCAAAGCTAAATCCTAAGCCCTAAACCCTCGAAGCTAAATCCTAAGCCCTGAGCCCGGCGCCTGAAGACCGAAACCAATAGACTCCTTCAGAACACGGTTTAGGGTTTAGGGTTTAGGGTTTAGGGTTTAGGGTTTAGGGTTTAGGTTTTCATGAAGCAATACTTAGAAGCCCAGTAGGGGACTTAGTAACTCGGTTATAAGAGGTTTAGGGCTTAGGTTTCGGGTTTAGGTTTAGGGTTTAGGGTTTCGGGTCCAGGGGACTTAGTAAGTCGGTTATATGTAGGGTTCTAATTGGGGTAACTCCATTAACGGTACTTATAACTCTACTTGTAACCTACTTACTAAGATACTCCTTCATGATGCAATACCTTAAGAACCCCAAACCTACTTTTTTTGTAGGGTCCCTCTTAAATCCCATATTAGGGTGTATAATAAGAACCTACAAAAAAGTGGGTTTTGGGTTCTTAAGGTAGAGCTTAAATAAACGGCGCCTTGATGTTTTGATTTAAGGTATGTTCCCTAACCCTTATAACCCTAATCACCCTAATAACCCTCATAACCCGAACCCTCAACCCTCAACCTTAAACCCTAAACTGAACCCTAAACCCATGAACCCTAAACTAAACCCTAAACCCTAAACCTTAAACCCTAAACCCTAAACCCATGAACCCTAAACTAAACCCTTTATTAAGCCCTTATTATGCCCTAGCCAGCCAGCCCCCAGCCCCCTAGCTAGGCCAGCCACCCAGCCCCCAGCCAGCCCCGCCCCCAGCTAGCCCTAGACCGGATCTTTGGCTGCGATCCAAAAGGCCGTGACATGGCCTACGTCCCAGCATCTTCTCGGCGCCTTGCGCGAGGACCTCTCGTAAGCTTTGGGCTTAGGGGTTTCGGGTTCAGGGTTGGGGGTTCAGGGTTTTTGGTTCAGGCTTTAGGGTTTAGGGTTTAGTGGTTCGGGTTTAGGGTTTAGTGGTTCGGGTTTAGGGTTTAGGGTTTAGGGGTTAGTGGTTTGGGTTTAGGGTTTAGGGTTTAGGGTTTAGGGTTTAGGGTTTGGTGGTTAGGGTCCGCCAGCGCAGCTGGCGCCCTGGCCAACTCATGGAAAATAAGGGGCTCCGGCCCTTAGCCCTAATGCGTTCGTTGCCGCAAATATCGCCCAAAATTGCTTTTAAAGCACGACATTGGCTGTCCAAAGCCCAACAAATGCTTTCTAACGGTTAAAATTGCCAAAATTTGCTTTCACAGAAAGCGCACAATATTTTCCAAAACTTAAAAGTTGGCTTTCAAAGCCCCAAAATTGTCCTCCAAGGCTTTCCAAAGCCAAAAATTGCTTTCCCAAGCCCAAAATTGCCTTCCAAAGCTCCAAAATTGCTTGCCAACGGACAAAATTGGCTTTCCAAAACCCAAAAATTGCCTTCCAAACACCCGAAACTGCCTTCCAAAGCCCAAAATTGGTTTTCCAAAGCTCAAAATTGTTTCCCAAAGCCCAAAATTGACTCCCAAAGCTGGCGCCCTAGGCAACCCTCTCCGACCTTTAGGGCTCCGGCCCTTTCCTCTCAAGCGTTCGTTGCCGCAAATCTCGCCGGCTTCCATTCGGATGGACGAATGGACCGACGATTAAGGCGAGAGGGACGGACGGACAGACGGACAGACGAGCACGCCAGCGAAGCAACGCGCTAGACAACCCAAAAACGACAGTTTCCGAAACAAATTTGTTTCGGCGACGCGTAAGAAAACACAAACAAAAATTTGAGATTCAATTTTGTTTCGGCGTCCCCGTTCGTCACTGTGTCCCATGGTCCATTCGTTCGTCCAGCTAAAACAAAAAACTAGTAGGGATTTGTTCGACAAGGTGGCTACCAAGACTGCCCTCATTATGCAGGCCCTTGCGCACAAAGCAGCGGGCTTTGAAGTGAGAGTGGCTTTTGTGGTTACGTGCTTTAGGAATTCTAGCAGCTGGTGAGAATCGTTGAGGTCACAGACTGTCCGAAGATCTACCCAGTCAAGGCCTACCTGGAGCACTGCAGGGATATGTGCAAGGCGCTGGGGGTCGACGACACTCTCCCAGTTTCCACCGTCTACATGGTCGGGGGCTTAGCGCTGTCTCACTGTCTGCTTGTGCTCTTGGGGCATGGCTTAGTCCAGGTGGAGAGTTTGCTGGCGAGCCAGTTTAGCACGGCAGCCCTCTGCTTCAACCAGGACGCAGCCAAGAAACGGGTCGCTGCTGGGCGTGCGTGCAGAGTTTGTTCATTACGGTTGCGTTCTACGGGCGTCTGTTGTTCTTTTAGCTTGCGCCCAGGCTGAAGTGGCAACGAAGATGGGGCTCGTAACCAGGGGGCAGGTCTGGTTCCCAAGACGGAAAATTGTCTTGGGGCCAGACTGTGCCTGCCATGTCCTCGACATCTTGCGCAAGACCAGGCGTGCTGTGTTCTCGTGTGTTTGTGTGGGCGCTGTGAGAGTTCGTGTGTTTTTCCTTGTTCATGTTGTGTTTGGTTCTTCTTTCTTTTGCTTCTCTTTCTGGCTTTGCCCTTGCTGGTTTCTGCTTCTCTGCCTCACTCCATCTGGTTGTGTGTCTTCATCTCTCCGTGTCTTTCCCTTCTCGCACTTTTTCTATTGCTTTGTCGCCTTGCTGTGACCTTTTCTGTTCCGTCCGTCCCTGGTTCTCAGGTTGTCTGACTGCGAGTACGTAGGCTTGTGGCTACCTGCGGTTCAGGAAGGTGGACCACTGCGTGCTCACGGAGCTCTCGCACTACTTGGTGGCTTCCCACTTGACTCTGTTAGCATCGTCGTGTCAACCAAGCCTTTTTGGCCAGGTCATGGAGACCCGGAGGGACCGTTACTTGAATCGTGCCAGGGACACAGTCCGCTAGAAGCCGATTTCAGCACGCAGCCTTGAGAAATGAGGTGGCTGAGCGGAGATTCGAGAAGATCTGGAAGAAGGCCGGCGTCAAAAAGACACGCCGGATGGCAGCCATCGAGGCCCCCCTGATCCCTAGCCGGAGCCGTTTATCAGTTGAAGCCCTGTCAGGTCGTGACCCGCTTTCACCCGAACAGCCGGGTGTATAAACATGCACAGCATTTACTGAAGCCGGGCGCTTAGCATTTTAAAGTTCGGCAGCCGGACTCGAAGAATGGAGCCTGCTCGCAAGCAGCCCTCCAGCAAGGAACTGGGAAAAACGGTCATTGGACGAAGTGCACAGGACCCAGCACAGATAGTCCCCCAGCAGTTCGCCTGCAACAATCCCGTTGACCAAGGTTGGATGATGCTGCGGAGGAGCTGGAGATGTGGATTTCGGAGGAAGAGTCCTGAGACCGCTGCAGTGCGTGCGTGGGCATGACATATAAAACAGAGTACGAGAGAGCGAGTGTCTTAGGAGGCAGTTGCAAGGAAGCGGTGGTTGGAAGGCTTGTATCTGCTCAGAATAGAAATTTCTTCTCAAAATAACAGGCCGCATTGAGTATGTGTTTTGAAACAGAGCAGATCCAAAGCTAAAGCAATATTATGGACACAACATTGCGTCTAGAGGTCATGAGTGGACCCAGGTCTATAAAAATTGAAATATTCAGTTTCGGAGGACAGGTTTAAGTCAATCGCGGCTATATCTACACATTTGCGCATAGCTATATGCGCATAACTGAACGTCGGTATATCGCTCATTCTGCTTTTGAGTGCATGCAGTTCCTTCGTTATATATAAATTTGTAGCTGCACTTATCTGCCTATATTGGTAGTTGCATTTATTTCTATATCTGCTCACACATCTATATCTTTATGACTTTGTGTTTGATATTGGTTCATGCATGTATATTTATTTCGCACTTATTTCTATATATGTATAGAAATCTAAATCTGCATTTCTATTTATAATTGTGCCTGTATCTATATCGATATACTTAACCTTATATTTCCGTATCTAGTTAATAGACCTATAACAATGTACATATATATATATATATACGTGTCACTATAAAAATATACATATACATATCTAGATTTCTATGCACGTTCATATTATGTCTATATTTATATGTTTGTTTTTAGTTCTATTGATACATTTATATTTATATTTATGTCGGTTTATACGAGTTTATATGGATTTACAGATATATTTAATTTCGTTTTTCTACCCAAGTCGATATCTATTGCGAAGTGTGGGTATATCTAACTGTTTAGATTTATCTATCTAGATTATATTTCTTTTATATATTATGTATATCTGTATATTTTTCAACATGCATATATTTGCGGAGTTATCTGTCTTTTTATACCTGTAATTAATCGTTGTCTACACCTAGATCTAAGTTGTAGTTGTCTGTATATCTATCTGTATATTGTTTGTAGTGTATATATATATATATGACTTTGTATATATATATATATGTTATATATATATATACTTGCTAAAATTATGTAGAGTTGAATACAGTTTGTAGGTGATACCGGTGCTTCTATTGATATTTTCTATATCATATATACTCCAAATTTTGATATATCTATGACGATATCTCTTCTCATATTTCCATATTTGAAACCTAATCTATTTCTATTGTCACATCACTACCCATATATACACGCATATCTTTATTCCATACATATATATATATATATCTGTGATATATTGCCACTTCATCTACAATGGGAATGGGCCCGGAGCCAGCCGCACGAAACCAAGGGCAGCAGTCGTTCCCGTCGTTCCACACGCAGATATAAGCCAATTCATATATCATTCTAAATTATTCGCAGCGTTCCGACTGATTTTCAATTTGATTTAGTAAAACTCTTTTCGGCGTTCAATTTACTTAAGCCTACGTGAGGGCTTGTCATTTCAAAATAATTTCTCCCGGCCTATACATATTGAACCCCCGTCCCTAAACCAACTGCTGCGCTGGCGCACCTCGGCTGCGCCGCTAAAGGCCGTTCATACAAGGCGCAGCCTCTAAATTTTAGGGTTTAGTGGTTAGGGTTTAGGGTTTATGGTTTAGTGGTTAGGGTTTAGGGTTTATGGTTTGGTGGTTAGGGTTTAGGGTTTAGGGCTTAGGATTTCTAGGGTTCGGATTCCTAAACCCTAAACCCCACCCTTCCCAGATTTAGGATTGCGGGTGGAGTGTTTTTGTTTGGGCTGGTGCTTGACTCTGAAGGGTTGGGGGTTTAGGCAAGAAAAAAGGAGGTGGGTCGTTCGAACTCGTGGGGGCTTAACCCTAAACCCCCAAACCCCTAACCGTAAACTGAACCCTCAACCCTGAACACGTAGTTTACGGTGCCCCGAACTTAACCCTAAACCCTAAACCCTAAAGCTTAAACCCTCACGATCTCTGGTTCATGGCCTGTAGAATCTCCAGAATCTGGAACATCCTGACTCTCGTTTAGAACCCTTAAAGCAACCCTTGCAGGGACCTACAGGAAGCCTCGAAAAAAACCCAAACCCTAAAGCCTGCAAAGAAAAGCAAGGAACCCTGAAGAGGCCCCCGAAACCCTGTACCCTAAACCCTAAACCTTAAACCCTAAACCCTAAAGTCCCTAAGACCCCAAGCCCAGGAAGAGCTACAACCCGATTCCTTCAGCCTCAGCGCTGCTCTTGCGGCAGCTTGGCGTCAGGGCCTTTTGGTTTGAGGTGTAGGGTTTATGGATTTACGGGTTTAGCGTGTGGGGTTTGGATTTAAAGGTCTGGGGTTCGGGGCTTAAGATCTCCACCGTCCCTTGTCGAAGCACGCAACACTATTTTCATTCAGGTTGAATCTCACCTCATTTGGCTTCAACTGCAATGAGGAGCCTTCTTATCAAGCCGGAAAAGATATATGGGGGTCTGAAGAATTAGTGTTAGGATGCCCCCCAACCCTGAACCCTAAACCCTAAACCCTAAAGCCTAAACCCTAAACCCCTGAACCCGAAACCATCAACCCCATACTCTAACCCCAAACCGTAACCTAGACCCCTACGCTCTGAGCCCTACGCAGATCATGAGCCCGAAGCCCCTAAAAAACGAAGGCCCGAAGAAAGTTCAACCCTGAACCCTCAAAAAGCCTAAACGGGCTTAGGGTGTGTCAGGGGTTTAGGGTTTGGGGCTTTGGGGGGCTTAGGGGGCTTAGGGTGTAGGGGTTGAGGGTTTAGGCCTTAGGGGGCTTAGGGTGTAGGGGTTTAAGGTCTAGGGGGCATTACGTACGCCTTAACTCCCCAATTCGAGATTTCAAAACCCAAAGCCCCAAAGCATTTCCCCCAAGAGAATCAACTTTTCAAAGCACCTAAACCCTAAACCCTAAAACCTTGAAGCAGTTGCAGTGGCCGACATCCCAAGAGCCTTCTAGGAGGGCTTGCAGGTTTAGGATTCTGGCTTTCTGGCTTGGCGGGCTTGGGGTTTAGGGTTTAGGGTTTAGGGTTTAGGGTTTAGGGTTTAGGGTTTAGGGTTTAGGGTTCAGGGTTCAGGGTGCAGGGTTTGGGCGGTTCAGGGCTTTCTGGTTTCGGTTTCCATGCAATCTGTCGGGGTTTCTTGCAGTTGCAAGACAAAGCCTAAACCCCAAACCCGAAACCCTAAACCCCAGACCCTAAACCCGAGATCTTGGCATGTAATCATACGGCTGATGAGCAGAAGCCTGCTTAAGTTACCCTCTGCTATGGGAATTACGGTTGTATTCCTACAGTATCGAGTAGTGCAGGATTGTGTCTTGTTCATCAGCTATACCCTAATGCGTCAGCCATGAAGTCCTGGAGCAGTTCCCTAAACCCTAAACCCTACATCCAAGGCCTATGAAACAGGAGCAGGAGCAGGTACCTTTGGGCGTGGTTTCAGGAAAGGAGTGGCATGATGGCGGGATTGTGATTTGGCATCGGTTCTCTGGCTTCAAGTTTACAGGAAAAACCTAGGTCATGAACGGGCATTTTTCTGCTGAGAGTGTGTAGCATTGACATGTAATCAGAAAACGGAAAAGGAGGTGGACAAAAGCCCAGTGATAGCATCCCTTTAATTATCACCCATAGAAAAAAGTTGTTGCCATACTTATAGTACGTAAACTCCGTTCTAGTTATTCAGACCCCTAAACTCCATGTTTCGGCCCCTTCGGGGGCTTCTTTTTGCGGCTTTTTTTAGGGGCTTCAGAATAGGGTGTCGGAGTTTCGGGTTTAGGTATATGTCGATTTGGGTATCGGGACCCGGAAGGTACGTCCTCTGATCCTCTTCGTGATAGGATCCAAGAGTCCTTCGTGGCCCTAAGCCCTAAACCCTAAACCCTAAACCCCTAAAGTGAG
>CAJNDV010034585.1:0-11823 GCA_905221635.1 Symbiodinium sp. CCMP2456 | reverse complement strand
CCCTAAACCCCAAAACCCCAGAAACAGTAAGCCCTAACTCCTACACCCACCCTTACTCGTAGAACCCCGAGAGGCTCTCGGCACCCGGTTTTCCATGGACTTCTTGGGGAACTTGCCCAGACTGCTGTCAGTGGCCTCGCAGAGAAGCTCCCGTTTAGGGGTTTAGGCCTTTTCGGGGTTTACGGGTTTAGGGNNNTTTAGGGGTTCAGGGTTTGGGGGTTTCGGGTTTTGGGGTTTAGGGTTCGGGGGTTTCGGGTTTTGGGGTTTATGTTTTTGGGTGTAGGGGTGGGGGGTTATAGGGTTTAGTGAGCCGCAAAACCTCAAGCCCCAACCCGAAACCCGTCCTAGACCCCAACAGTATCCGAAAGCATGCGCTTGCGGGATACTGGGAAACCCACTAGACCTCGAGCCACCCTATAAACCCTAAACCCCTCAATAACCCTAAACCCTAAACCCCTAACCCACTAAACCCTGAACCCTAAACCCCTAACCCACTAAACCCCTAACCCCCTAAACCCTAAATGCAAGCCCCACACCGTTTAGGGTTTAGGGTCTATATCCAGGGGTAGCCATACGGCTGAGTCTGAGGATATTGCTCCTGCACTACCCATAATGAGGAAAAGACCATTATTCCCATAGTTTAGGGTCCTTAATGTAATGCAGGATTTATATCATCAACAGTGTCACATGCCATCAGTGGGAAAGCTTCAACTCTAAAGCCCCGAAGCCCCAAAAGCCCTACCACGCTCAACCCCTACTTGGAGGCAGAGGGGACTTAGCAAGTAGGTTATAAAAGTAGAGCTACAAGTTAAAAGTACCCTAAGTGGAGTTACGCCAAGTATAACCCTACTTACAACTTATAACCGACTTACTGAGACCCCTGCGCCTCTCAGTAGCCTAAAGCGTGCTATGGCCTCCGACTTGGCCGATGTGGTGAGCGCTTTGGCATTTAATGCCAGCTCTGGTTCCAGAAGAGGCGCTGCGTGCCTGCTAGGTTGAGAGTTCCCTCCGGGTCCTGTGCACTGCTATGGGGCATACTTCCCTAAATCATAATAGTAAGTCCTAATCTAGAAATCCTACATTCTACTATGCAGGTACATAGGGCCCTTTGGGTTGTAGTTTTCAGCATTTCTGGCTTTAGAGTTAACGGGCGAGAGTTTAGGGTTTCGGGGTAACGTGGCTGTGATGATCCAACTTCTTTCAATGGAGGTGCCTTGAACCTTTCCGTCCTAAACCCTAAACCTTCAACTTAAATTCATTAAACCCATGTGTTGCAATGCATGCTGCAGAAGGTCTTGAGTCAAGCATGCACCTGTTGGAGCAGGGTCGGTAAGGTGCAGAGGACGTTTACCCTAAAACCCTTAACCCTTTAGTTGCTGCAGGTTCCCTAAACCCTAAACCCTAAACCCTAAAAAAAAAACCTTTAGTTGCTGCAGGTTCAGTTTTGTGTCAGGTCTGCATCAAAGTCCAAGCCTGCTTGACATCCTGGAAAGCTTCTATGCTGATGTAGAGGCCTTAATAATTCGACTGGGGTTTTGGGGGCTCCTTATTACTATTATTATTATTATTAGTAGTATTGTTATTATTATTATTAAGGCCCTTATACGAGACTTGGGCAGTGTGCGTTTTCACGAATGCTCGAGCGCTACTTCCAAATGCAAGGCTTGGCTCAAGGCAACACGTCGAATCCAGACACAGAGACACAGAGGCCTCTTGCGATATGGCAGCCATGCGATTTCTGCTTCTGGCCTTCATGGTCGCAGGTGCTGAGGCAGGAGCCTGCACCCCCGTGGACTCCTGTCCAAAGCTGTCTGACGGCCTCTATTGCCCCGTCAACGACGTCACGGAACATGCCGACATCAATCGGGATGTGAAGCTGGTTAAAGAGTACTTGGCCGAGACCCCCTTGAACTACGCAATGGCCAAGCAGGTGTACACCGAAGGCAACTTCTCTTCCAAAGGGCTGGGGAACATGCGAACTCTCCAAGACCTGGCGCAGAAGGACATGACCGTTGACGGAAAGTACACCAACGTCCCCTTGCAGAACCGCAAGGGGCCATAAACATCTCCCTCAAACAGACTCAATGTTGTTTTTTTGTGTCTTTTAGAGGGTGCATGATCCGTGCTTTTAAAGATCTGCACCCCCGAGACGCAAGGTTTTCTACAGCGGTGCCGTCAGCTTGTACGGCTCAACGAATGCCGTGTGGCATGACTACATTATCGCGTGTTTGGACGGGACAGGTATTTGCGAGGGCAAGACGGACTCTTTTCGGCAGTACGTCATCAACAAGGGACTCATTGGAGTTGTGACGGCCTACGCCACCTACGAGTTCGGTGCAGCTGTTTGGAAAGGTGAAAATGGAGAGACGGCGGACACTCAAGCAGCCTATGCTTGGGACGAAGGTGCTGCTTTCTACATCGGCAATATCGATCCAGTAGTCGGCGACGGCTACACGGGTTCCGCCCCCGGCAACCTCTACTCGCCCTACGAGTTCAACTGGAAGCGCGACATCGACTTCCCCGATGGCACCTCGACACACACAGAGGCCGTGCCGATTCTCAACTACGGCCTCATCAACCTGCGTGGAGATGCCTACACTGCTACCAGTGTGAAAGCAGCAGAGTTAGCCATGTACAAGATCTTCTCCATTGCTGCCATCCGAAGTGCTATCAAGTACGCCTGGAAGGCCTACAATGGCGGCACCATGGAGCCAAAGTATCTCGCCGAGGGCTGGGCCTACTGGAGGAGTGCCTCCGGTTACATGTCCACCTTCAATGCCACCACGGTGCAGGCGGTTGATGAGCTCTTTGACCTAAACTTGACAACTGTACCGGAGAGCACGGCCTGCTCCGTCAAGACGCTGGTGGA
Organism: Symbiodinium sp. CCMP2456; assembly: GCA_905221635.1. Lineage (NCBI taxonomy): Eukaryota > Dinophyceae > Suessiales > Symbiodiniaceae > Symbiodinium > Symbiodinium sp. CCMP2456. The sequence goes on along the minus strand of CAJNDV010034585.1, from coordinate 8,954 downwards.
GTCTTTGTGCTTTGGACAAAACAAAGTAGGAGGTTCAGGGGTTCATGGTTTAGGTTTTGGGTTTAGGCGCCAAGAACCTTGTTTTTTGCGCTTTGTGGTCTGTGTGGCTGTCGTTTCTTGCAGTGCGTCCGCGTCTCTGTATCAACTGCCTGTGCAGCTCGCCCGACATGCAGCGCACCCTGCATACCAGAGTCCCCTTTGCTTGATGTTTGAACTTCCGAGCTTGCTCGTAGCAAGATGGCAGTTTCATTCAGGTATCCACACCTCGGCATCACCTGCGCCATGGTGGGCACCTGGAAAGACGCACCAGCTGGCAGCTGCATGGCCTCCGCATGTGGCTCACCTCTCGAATATTTTGTGTTCGCTTGTAGCTGAATATACGTCTGCAGGTCACCCTAAACCATAAACCCTGAACCCCTATACCCTAAAGCTCCTAAACCCTAAGCCTTAAACCATGGGGGGGGGCAGAGCGAGGTAGTGACACGGGCAACACGGCCACACTGCTGAGCGGCTCAACGGCGTATCCAGACATGTGCAAGGCCCCGCTTAGACGCTGCTGTTTTCCAGGGTTTGGGGTTTAGGGTTTAGGGTTTGGGGTTTAGGGGTTTAGGGGTTTAAGGGTTTAGGGTTTGGGGTGTAGGGGTTTTGTGTTTTGGGTTCTTGGTTTAGGGCAGTTCAGCACACGTGTTGTGACCCTTCCTTTCAGGGTGTCCTCGGGCTACCCGCCTGTCACGCGCGACTGTCAGGCAGTGCCCACGACAACGACCGCCGCTTCAAGCGAAACTTCTGTGGCTCCGTCCCTGTTCCTGTCCGCTGCCTTAAGTGCCTCCTTGACTTGCCTCTGTTTTTTTGGGATCTGAGTTCTGAGAGGCAAAGCAGGGTTCCTGACCATCACGTCGAATTGGGAAGATAGGATCAGATAGGAGCATCATTCACTTCGTACTCAGATCCACGTAGCGAGAGACGGTGTGAAATCGCCAGCTCTCCATTTGTGCACCACGACATGCTGTGCCGAGGGCGCAAAGGTCTTTTCATCTTGGCGCCCTTTGGTCTCTTTTTGTAAAGTGCTGGAAAGCTGCTGCTGCCTGCTCACCTGTCGTTAGGCAAACAGTCCCATCCAGAAAGGCTTGGTGCCTTCAGATCCACTGCTGAGGGTTTGCCCAAAGTTCCGCGATTAGTTGTTTCCATAAATTGCCGCAACTTCCTGAAACAGCTGTTATTTGAGAGACATGCAAACGATGAAAAACGATGGTTGTGCCAGCAGCAGAGGCGCCAGTTACTATGCCGTGGAGGTCATGTAATCTTCGCGCCTTTTAATTCCAGATTTGTAAGATGCTGGAAGGTTGCTGCAGGCAAGTGGGCAAAACGTCTGCTCCAGTTTTGTCAGGCAAACCTTCCGGCCCAGACAGGCCTAGTGTCCTACAGGCTTGAGATTTGTAATTACCATGTTCCCGGCGAATCATTGTGCTGGCGTCGCAAATGGAAAAAGCGCTAGCAGAAGGGCTGCAGAATGCAGATGTGCCTTAAGATTTTGCCTACTTCCGTAGTGCAGAGCAACATTGTCAGACCTCTGCATCTCCCACCACCACCACCACCACCACCACCACCAACAACAACCACAACAGCAACGACAACAACAGGAATCACCGCAACAGTAAGTGCAACAACACCACAATAACAGCAACGGCACCAGGAACAGCAACAGCAACAGCAACAGCAGCAGCAGCAGCAGCAGCAGCAGCAGCAGCAGCAGCAGCAGCAGCAGCAGCAGCAGCAGCAGCAGCAGCAGCAGCAACCGCTAAAGCAACAGCACCAGCAACAGCAACGGAAACAGCACCAACAAGCAGCAACGGCTACGACAGCAGCAACGCAACGTAACGGCATCGGCAACACAACCACAGCGATAATGACAACCACAACCACAACCACAGCAACAACAGCAATAACAGGAATAACAGCAGCAACAATAAAGTAATAGTAGTCACGATCGTAGGATTGACAAGATTGTTGTCAACAGTCTTAGGCTAATACTTTGGGCAGTAGCATTTACCGCCATAGTAGGGACAGCGGTTTAGTGAAACAGCAACGGCTATGAATAATAACGGCAGTCATACCAGCAATAGAGAGAACAACAATAGTAATCATAAAGCAGCGATTGCGGCTTTTGCATTGCAGCTTTGAGTTTTGCTCGCAGCCATTCCCATAGCCTGCACCCTACACATTTTGTTGGCCGCGGGGTATCTCTGATGCATTCTGCTCTCTTGTGCTAGCTTGCGCACTAAAACCAACACTTACAGGTGTATCAAACGGCTTGAAAGGTGAGGAACAAAACATGGGGCCGTCAATACAAGGTAAATGTAATATTAGGCCTCGCCCCTTGTCTCACACAGAAGTGGTGAATGTCTGGGCTATCGCTTTAAGGTCTGAACTGTCTGAACTTTCTTGATTGGTTTTTCCCACGAACTCTAAGCCACGGCATTCCGATGTTCGGCATTCCGATGTTCGGCATTCCGATATGCAAGTTCGAGGATCAGGCGTTTAAGCCCTCGAATTTTAAACCCAAAGCCTAGCGGCCTAGCCCACAACCCTGACCACGATAAGCCTCATCCGTCAATCCTGAAGCCGAAGTCGTAACCACCCGATTCCAATCGTGGACGAATCAAATCATTTCCAATATGATTATTTGCCCCAGTGGCCTGAATAGTTGCATTCGTTTCTGTCAGGGCTTTCCAAAACAGTCATACTTTAATACAGCCAATAAAGCCCCCAAAACCTTGTTCGAATAGATGGGGCCCCTATGTTGCTTATATCACTGAAATCTCCGGGAGGCCCATGGCAGATAGCTTTGGACTGCCTCAACAGTTTGCCCGCCTCCACACCGAAGGTGGCTAGAGCCTGGAAAATTTAGGGGCTGCCTTCGGGGTTACTCAGAAATTGCTTTGTGTAGGGACTCCTGTATAGAGGCTCTGCAAGGGCTGTGGGCATTATGGCTTTTCAGGATTTGGTTGAGTGGAGCTCGGGTTTATTTATGTCTCATTAGCTCTAGGGCTTGGTAGATTTTTCCTATCTGCTGTTGTGTACTGATAGAAGCACCCTAAACCCCCTAAACCCTAGACCCTTAACCCTAAACCCTAAACCCTATACCCTAAACCCCAGTCTATGAGCATCCAGCGAACTCTGAAAGCGGGTGGAGAAGCCGGGGGTCAAGACAGGACCCCTGCGCTGGAGGAACCTACTTTGGGGTTTAGGGTTTAGGGTTTAGGGTTTAAGGTTTAGGTTTTAGGGTTTAGGGGTTTAGGGTTTAGGGTTTAGGGGTTTAGGGTTCAGGGAGGAACTTGTCTAGTAGCTTGAAAATCAGTATGTAATATTGGTCCCAAGGATCCCTTATCATATTTTTGGTAGAATGTACACCCAAATACCCTATTCTTCTTCCCGTGCTTCTATATCTTTTTTCAACAGCCTTTGGTTACAGGGCTTCCTTATTATCCCGAGGCCCTAAACCGCAAACGGCGGTGTCAAGACATCACATATCTCAAATTCACCGATCTTCAAAGCTACAGGATCAGAGGTCTGTTCTGTACTTGTCTCAACCAGTTGGCAGTGCGCAGGTGGATGTGGTCAGCTTCAGTTCAGGGATCAGTGCATGTGGGCGGCATGGGGAGTGGCCGGCAGCACTGCAATTATTTCGGGAGATGGCGGCCCGTGCGATTCTTCCGGATGCAGTCAGTTTCAATGCTGAGATCAATGCATGCGGCCATGGCAAACAATGGATCCCTGGGGTGCAGCTGCTCGCAGATATTCCTAGAGCCGCATTGCAGCCAGACATCGTCAGCTGCTGTGCCAGCATCAGCGCCAGTGAGAAAGCTGGCATGTGGAGGACTGCGTGCCAACTGTTGCACGGGCTTCCGAATGCCAGGGTACCGTTGAATACTATCACGGCTAATGCAACCATCAGCGCATGTGAAAAGGGCTTCCGGTGGCCAACGGCCCTGGAACTTCTTTCCGTGATGCGCTGGGACGTAGTTCCGACAGACGCCATTAGTTTCAACGCTTCCATCATCTCCTGTGGTAGTCTTCAGCACTGGGATCTCGGACTGTGCCTGTTGTCGGAGATGTTTGCAGCTCGAGCGACGCCAAGAGTTTCCACCTTCAATGACACTGGGCTGATTTCAGAACCTGCATGCTTCGACTGTTAGCGAGTCAAGAAGCGATCACCATCTCCATTATCACCATCATAGCTGTCGCTACCACCATCACCACGACCATCTTCATCCTCCTCGTGGCAATGGCAGAACCTATTTGTTGTCACCACAATGATTTGGGTACTGTTCCCACTCTGCAACAGTTAGATAAAAGATGTACAGTTATGACATAGTTAGATCTAGACCTGCATACGACCCCTATGATCGACTGTCAGGGTTTAGGGTTTAGGGTTTAGGGTTTAGAGTTTAGGGTGGAGGCAGTAACCAAAGAATGATGGCCGAACCGCGAAGCCTTCGACCCTGAGGCCAGCGCCAGTGCCTCCGAGAGGGCTGGGCAATGGCAGATCGCCATGCAGCTGACTTCAGCCATGTTCCTAGGTAGTATTAATGTAGGCGCCTTAATAATTAGAACAGGGATTTGGGGCCCCATATACTATAATTCTAATAAGGAGCCCCCAATGTTTCTATGGTAATCATTTAGGCCCCTACACCAAGGAGATCCCCTTAAAGGGGACCCTTCTGAACCCTACTTGTGGCTCTGTTTAACGGGACCTTATTGAGAGGGTCTACGTCCCCCAAGGGTCCCCAGTCCCCATAATCCTAACTCCCACATGTTTTCTGGCTCCAAGCCGCTCCAAAGTCTAAGGGGATGCAGGGTTTAAGGTTTTAGGGCTTTGGGGTTATTTAGTTTTTAGGCTTTAGGGGTGTAGGGTTCAGGGTTTAAGGGATACTCAGACCCATTCTGTTTTGTTCTGCAGCGTCCATCCTGTAAACTTTCGGCATCACCCCATGGGTCAGACAGCTCCAAGTCTTCTTGTAGAGGGTGGCTCTTGGCATCCTTATAAGTCACTGTGACTCTGAAAAATTTTAGGTGGCCGTTCGTTTCCGTGGCTATTAAAGCCCTGCTTTAGTGCAGAACCCTTATGGAAGGCGTATAGAACCCTTGCAGAACCTTTATCATTTCAAAGCTTTACAGACGAATCTTAATAGAGAGAATCGACTTAGAAAGCACGTATAGAACCTCACATGGAATTTTAGAACCCTAAACCCTAAACCCTAAACCCTAAACCCTAAACCCTAAACCCCTAAACCCTAAACCCTAAACCCTAAACCCTAATAGACCAAAGGCCAGGGTTTCGTCTCCAACCCTCTGTGATCACCTTCAGCGCTTGCATCAGTGCCTGTGACAAGGCAGGGTTCAGGGTTTACTGCAGGGCCTAAACCCTAAACCCAAAGACCTAAACCCTAAACCCTAAACCCTAAACCCTAGCCCTAAACCCTAGCCCTAAACCGTAAACCCTAGCCTTAAACCCTCAACCCTAAACCCTAAATTGCAGGGTTCAGGGTTTACTGTAGGGATTTGGTGGTTTCTGGGGTTTAAGGATTGAGGGTTTCGGGTTTCGGATCCCAGGCTTCCGGGTTTAGGGCTTAGGGGTTTTGGGGTTTAAGGTTTCGGGGTTCGGGTTTAAGGTTTCGGGGTTTCGGGTTTCGGGTTTAGGGTTAGGGTTAAATAGGTTTTGCGGTTTAGGGTTTAGGGTTCGAGGGTTCTGGGTTTTACGGGTGTATGGGGTTTAGAGATTTGGGGTTTGGGGTTCACAGGTTTCGCGTTTGATCCTACACCAGCTCAGCCCTGGGCTTTCGTTCAGGGTTCCCTTAAGTACCCAAAACCCAAAACCCTAAAGCCGCAGACCCTAAACCCAAAACCCTAAAGCCCTAGACCCTAAACCCATAACCCTAAACCCTAAACCCTAAACCAATAACCCTAAACCCTAAATCCATAACGCTAAACCCTAAACCCTAAACCCAAAACCCAAAACCCAAAACCCTAAACCCATAACCCTAAACCCTAAACCCTAAACTCGGGGTTGTACAGGGTCTCCTGGGGCTGAAGAGGTTCTTATTGGGTCCTTACGGGGGTTCTTGGGGTTCAAAGGGTCTTATGGGGCTTAAAGAGGGGTGTAAGGCTCAAGAGTTCTATTCACGCTTCAGGGTTTAGGGTTTAGGGTTTAGATCCTTTTTAATTTCGGGGTCTTGAGAATATTTGGATGCTCAAAAGACGTAGTAACTAGGGATATAAACAAGGTAGCTAACTTACAACTGTACTTACTAAGTGCCATGATCCTTAGAACCCGAAACCCCTGCAGATCCCATTTAAGGAGCCCTTTAAGTCCCTAAACCCTCAACCCTAAACCCTAAACCCTAAACCCTAAACCCTAAACCCTAAACCCTAAACCCTAAACCCTAAACCCTAACTCTAAATATACTCTAAATAACTTTTTCAGGAACCCATTAAGGAGCCCATCGGGTCCCATGAACCTGAAAGTCCGGACTCGCCAATTCCCAAGACCGTTTTGAGGCCTCGACCCCTTTATCCCCAAAACCCCAAAACCCAATTGGCGCTAGTCTCACGTATTCGTGCTGGATTCTACCTCGCCGGATTTGCCTAAACCCTAAAACCCAAAACCCTAAACCCAAATCCTAGACCGATCCCCTTTTGTTGGAACTTCCGAGACCAGGGTTGGCTCGGAGTCGTGACTCCTAGAACCAATTACGGTCCCCACATGTTTCGTTGGAGCGGTTTGGGGTTTAGGGGTTTAGGGGTTTAGGGGTTTAGGGGTTTTGGGGTTCAGGGTTCAGGGTTTAGGGGTTTAGGTGTTTAGGGTTTAGGGTTTAGAGTTTAGGGTTTATAGAGCCATACAGATTATAATGGGGCTTGGGTGTTGTAATGACATGCTGCGTTTAGGGTCTCACAGGGCATTGAGGCTGCAGGGCATTATTTGGGGTTTCACGTGACATTCAGGGTCTAGCGATCAGATTTAAATGAAGCGAGGCGGGCCAATGGCAAAGAGCGGTGGCGATCCTTGCTGACATGCAAATGGCGAGAGTGTGGCCTGATGCAATCTGCATCAATGCATGCATTAGCGCTTGCGCACGGACCCTCTGATGCAAACCGCAAAACCCTAAACACAAAACCCTAAACCTCATTTGCGTGCAAGTTTTTATTTAGGATTCAGGCTAAGACTCTGAATCCGAGACTACGATGTCCATGCCTTAGCTATGAAGCATTGTGTTGCGACGCTATCACTATTGCTGCTGGTGATCGTCCTCGATAATCGTCGAGATATCATCCACTAACTCTGAAATCCCGTAGAATCTAGTGCCTAAACCCTGAACCCTAAACCCACTAACTCTGAAGCCCCCTAGAACCCTCAAAATGGAGCCCTCATTGTCGAATCCTTTATAATGGAGCCCCTAGTCTAATTCTTTAGGCCCCTCCAACCCTAAACCCTAGGACCGGGCAGTGGCAGACTGCGCTGCACTTGCTTGCCGCCATGCCCCTGGTGTCCTTGCAGCCCACCGCAGCATGGCTTTGGGATCAGGGTCGCGTTGGGTTGAGGGATCCGGCGACTTGCAGGCTTAGTAACTAGGGATATGCATAAGGTGACTATACTTACATGGGAGTTTCCGAAAATAGGGGACCCCAATATAGTACCCTAAATAATAGGATCCTTATTATAAGGACCCCAAAATAAGGTACCCCAATTTTCGGAAACTCCCATATTTACTTAGAGCCCCAGTCAAGGTAATTATTAAGGTACTTACTAAGTCCCATGAACCTCCAAGTGCTGAGGTGACTCTTCAGGATGTGTTGATGCTGGGGGTCTGCCCTGGCCGTCGATTTTCTCGATGGCCGTGTTATGTTGCAGATTCTACGCGGTAAACCCTAAAGCTTCAACCCAAAACCTTAACTATACCACACATTTCCTACAAAAGTGGCACAATTCAGACACACTGTTGGTCCGTCCCTCTTGATCAAACTGGATGCCCTAAGCCCTCAAAACCCCGAGCCCTCAAACCCTAAACCCCCAGAGGGGGTTTAGGGTGAGGGTTAAGGGTTTAGAGCCTGGGGTCTTAAGTCTTAAATCCGTCCCAGGTAGTCAGCTGCAGCTCGTCGCTCAGTGCCTGTGAGAAGGGCAGCCAGTGGCAGGCCGCGCTCCACCTCCTCACCGAGATGCTCTTGAGCAGGCCCGGTTTAGGGTTTAGCAGGGGCCCGTGCCTTGAATCCTAAAGGTTCAGGGTTAAGGGTTTAAGGTTAAGGGTTTAGGGTTTAAGGTTAAGGGTTTAGGGTTTATAGGGTTTAAGGTCCAGGGTTTAGGGTTTAAGGTTTAGGGTTTAGGGTTTCTTACTCTCCGAGATGCCAGTGAGCGGGCAGGCCCTGAATTCTGAAACCTGCTCTCGATAATATACAGTATAAGTCTATTACAGGGTTCTACGAGGGGTGTGTACGGATTCAGGGTTCAGGCTTCGAGGGTGAGGCGTAATTAGGGACTGTTGATGGTTTACGGCCCTATCGATCCTAAACCCTAAACCCCTAAACCCTAAACCCCTAAACCCTAAACCTGCGAACTTCATCGACCGGATCGTATGAAGCTGGCTCAACGAACCCTTATAGGATCCTTAGTACAACCCTTGGAAGAACCCTTCTCGTAGCCATTATAGAACCCACAAAGAAAGCCTAATATAGGGGCCTCAGTTAATTACCAATATTACTTTGGGGGGTTCCTTATTATAGATCTAGTACAATGGGTCCCAAAACCCTATTCTGATTATTAAGGCCCCTAAACCCGAAACCCTTATAGTAGCCCTTATAGGACCCCTCTAAGGAGGCCTTTAAAGAAACCTTATGAAACCCTATTCTAGCCCTAAACCCTAAACCCTAAACCCCAATCTCTAAACCCTAAACCCTATAAA
>CAJNDV010034584.1:394-11314 GCA_905221635.1 Symbiodinium sp. CCMP2456 | reverse complement strand
AACCCTAAACCCGAAAGTCTAAACCCTAAACCCGAAGGTCTAAACCCTAAGCCCTAAAGTCTAAACCCTAAGCCCTAAAGTCAAGACCCTAAGCCCTAAAGTCTAAACCCTAAACCATAAAGACTAACCCCTAAACCCTAAAGTCTAAACCCTGAACTCTGTGCAGCTTACAGGGAGTTGTGGTTGTCAGAGTCATGCCCTCGGGCCGTGACATTGCAGGCTTGGTGGCTTTGGTTCTGGGGTCTGGGGTTTAGGGTTTAGGGTTTAGGGTTTAGGGGTCCTACATTTTTGGAGCCGTAATTAATCGAACCCTTACAAGGACTAGTTCTAGTCGACTAGTAATAAGTATTCTTAGGGTTCCTTAATATAGCTAAACTATAGTATACCCTAACCCCACGCCGTATCCGCCTACAGAAGAATGAGGTGGCTCCAATCTCCTTCAAGCGGTGATTAGGTTTAGGCTTTAGATCCCCGTTCTCGGTTGAACTGCAGCAAGCCGGCCTCAACCAAAATTGCTTAAAGCTCGCAGATGTAAAGCTTCGCGTTTGCAGCTCGACGAGGGGCTCCTGTAGATGTCTTCGATGCATTAGTGCTGCAAATACCTGGAACCTGTTCACAGGAGTATCCTGAGACAGACTAGCGAACGAACGAAGCGAGAAGGGAAAGCTCCTCAGGAATAACAAAAAACATGACGCGTGTCATGAAGTAGTGCCCTTGACCTTAGGCCTTTGAAGTAGTTCGTACCCTAGACCTTAAGCCCTTGAAGTAGCAAGTACCCTAGACCTTAAGCACGTGAAGTAGTTCAGCAATGGCAGGATGGCTATGCAGATTGGGCGCTCTTTCGACAAGCTCTGCATCTCGGGCGATAGTTTCGTGCTTGCAGCTCCTACTTGTGTGAACGTGGATAGTTCTCAGTTTTCTAGATTAGGGTCCCTTTTAGGGTCCTTTTAAACAGGGTGCCGTACCATGTTGAGTACCTTAAAGGGGACCCGTAGTTAGAGAACTACCAATATTGGGCGTGCGATTCGCCCCAAACCCCTAAACCCTTGAATCCCTAAACCCCTAAACCCTGAAGCCCCTAAACCCCTAAACCCGTGAACCCCTAAACCACTGAACCCTCTTAACCTCTAAACCCAGCAAGCCCAACGCTCTGAAACCTGACCCTAAGGCTCCAAGTAGTCCTTATTTATGGTTTTAGGTATCCCAAAAAGGCCCCAAAGTCCTTAAATAATTGGTACTTGGGGTTTTAGGTATCCCAAAAGGCCCCAAAGTCCTTAAATAATTCCCCCAACCCTAAACCCTAAACCCTAAACCCGAAACCCTAAACCCTAAACCCTAAACCCGAAACCCTAAACCCTAAACCCTAAACCCTAAACCCTTAGGGTGAAGCTTTGACCATGGGCCGACTCCGAAGCATGCTAACATCAATGAACTCCCAGATTGATCCTTGACCCTAATTTAGGGTTTAGGGTTTAGGGTTTAGGGTTTAGGGTTTAGGGACCCTTACCCTCAAAGGACTCATATTTTAAGGCCTTTGATTACATAAGGATTTTGGGCTATTTTTGATGCTAAGGGTAAGGGTACCCTAACCGTAAGGGTCCATGTACCCAAACAGTATGTACTTTCAGAGAGCAACAAACGAAGAACCGGAGAGAAGGTCTGTCATGGCGGGTTCCATGTTAAGTTTCGAGATTATGTTTCTGGGTTTTCCTCGCCGTCGCTGCAGTGTTCTTGGAGGCTCATGGGCAGTTATAAGTAGAGTTATAATTAGGGCAACTATAGTTATAACCTACTTATAGCTGCACTTCTAACTACCCATGAACCTCCAAGTAAGGGTCAATGTAACGTAGGGGCTGCAAGAGCTACACTGCGCTTTTGGGGGGGGTTTCAGAGGGTTTGTAGCGGCCAAAAATAGCTCGAATGGACCTCTACGGAAGCAGGTGCGTAGAAGCATAAGGTGGGAGCATGTGATCGTAGGATTTCGTCGGGGCTGTACGGGGATGCTCCTCTCTATGCCATCTGCTCTGGAAACCCCTGGGTCCGGACAGGGTTTAGGGTTTAGGGTTTAGGGTTTAGGGTTTAGGGTTTATAGGGCTTGGGTCTAGGTATTCAAGCTGTAGGTTTTGGGGGTTTTTAGGGTTGCGGGATTTCTGGATGTGGGGCTGGAAAATCCGGTAAGATCGTGTTTTGAGGATTGAGAGACCTACGACTTTTGTTTTCAAGGTTTGCAGTGCCAGGGTAGTTGGCGGTATTTCAGTAGTGAATATGAATATGATGTATGTGTATATAATGTACAAGTATCTGTTAGTAATATGAACACGATGTACGTGTATATGTACAAGTATATGTTAATAGTGTAGAATCCTGATTGAAAAGTATCTGAATCTGGGAACCAGGAAAAGGAACCAAACTCTAAATCCTAAGCCCTGAAACCCTACCCTCCAAACTCCTAGACCCCAAACGCCCCCTACACCCTAAACCCCTAAACCCCTAAACCCTAAACACTAAACCCTAAACCCTAAACCCACCCGGAACCGTAACAGGAGTCTCTGTGAACCCCGAGAAGATCGGCTCCGCCAGGCGAGGGGTGTCGGAGGAGATCGGTTCTGCGGCCGAGGCCCTTTTTGGGGGCTGTGCCCTTTGTTTAGGGGTTTGGGGGTTTAGGGTTTAGGGTTTAGGGTTTAGGGTTTAGGGGTTTAGGGGTTTGGGGTTTAGAAAGGAAGAAGTGGACTAATTACAACGAAAAAAGAGGGTAAACCTGCATCTATGACTTTAGATGATTGTGGGGCTGTGCCCTGGGTTTAGGGGTTTAGGGGTTTAGGGTTTATAGGGTTTATAGAGCTTATAGGGTTTATAGGGCTCATAGGGTTTTTAGGGCTTATAGGGTTTGTAGGGTTTATAGGGTTTAGGGTTTAGGGTTTAGGGGTTTAGGGTTTAGGGTTTAGGGTTCAGGGTTTAGGGTTTAGGGTGTGGGGTAAAGTTCGGGGTTCAGGAGTTCCGGAGTTTAGGGGAATCCGAGGGTCACTGGGGAGGGGATTAAGAGGTGGGGAATCCGAGGCGATTTTTTTGGGCTTAGGATTTAGGGCTGTAGGGTAATTCGGGTGGCTCGTATAAGGCTTTTGGGTTTTGTGGGCTTTGCCTTGGTTGGGGGGGGAGCTTTCTTTAGGGCTTTGTGGGCGGTGCTGCAAAGATATTGGGCTTAAGGCTCAATGCTTGACGGAGGAGTTGCTTTTCGAGGTGTGAGGGCTTGACACGCTCATGAAGTGATTGCTGTGTCTTGGGTGTGTAGCATTTAAGCAGAAGCATGATGCGTAGAGTTGACAGCGTAAGTTTCAAGGCTCAGGGAGTATGTAGTCCGGTACTCAATTTTTATACCTGAAATTCCGAACATGGGTTCGACATCCAGAACAGCAGCACCCTCAGTCCCCCAGTTTGCTGAATCACGAAACCCAAAGCTTAGAGGTCCAAGCCGTGAGTTGTAAACTCCAACTGACTCTGGGCCTTAGATTAGAAGCCTTGTGCCCCAAGCCCTTTACCCTACATTCTAGACCCTATACGCATCTGTACCCAAGTCCTACACCCTAAGCCGTAAACCCTACACCCGAAGCCCTAAACCATGCACCCCAGAACCCTCAACCCTTAACTACACCCTAAAACCCTAAACCCACTCTAACATCCTACGCCCCTATACCCTGAGCCCCTAAAATCCCGAAGAGCACGGGCCCCTAAACCCCAAACCCTAAACGCCCTAAGCCCTAAACCCCAAACCCTAAACCCTAAACCCTAAGCGCCCTAAACGCCCTAAACGCCCTAAACGCCCTAAACGCCCTAAGCCGTAAACCGCCGAGGGCCTTTGGGAGAGAATGGCGATGTACTCGGACAGGCCTTGGATCGTTTCGTCTCGTCTCAGGGTTTAGGGTTTAGGGTTTAGGGTTGTAGATGTAGACCCCATAAAGTTGGAAACCGGGTTAAGGACAAATAGTGATGGGGTTCCTTTTCATTACTCTTAAGGATGGAGGCTATTGGGTTTCCAACTTTTAGGCTTCTACTGTAGGGTTTCAGGGTTTGGGGGTTTAGGGGTTGAGGGTTCAAGGTTTTTGGTTTAGGTTTTAGGGAGGTTTCGTTCTATAACAATTCTACAAGGGGCTCTATAATGCAGGGTTCGAGTAAAAATGCGGTTAACTTCAGGGTTCTACCCGGGGTCTAGCGGGTCCTCCTGGAAACAGGGAATATGGGTGGTAGATGGTGGTAGTGCTCTGGGTTTAAGGTTGAGGGTTTAATCAGCTTGAAGAACCGGCTGAAACCTTAAAACCCTAGAGTCCTACTTACAGACCTTTCAGTTCACCCTCATAGCATGCTTGTAGAACCCTTGTCGAACCCTTGTGGAACCTTTATCGAACCCGTAGTTGTAGAACCCTGACAATACCGATATAGAGCCTTATGGAATCCTTGTAGACCCCGTCTAGAGTCCCTATAGCACCCTAAAAGAATTCCTATCATTGTATCCCTGCAGAACCCTTCGCAGAAGCCAGAAAGTGTGGCTTATTGTGTGACCATTCCCTAAAGCCCTACATCCTAAAGCATAAACCATGCATGAACCCTAACCCCCTAAACCCCTAAAACCCCTAAAACCCTAAAACCCTAAAGCCCTAAACCCCTAAGCCCTAAGCCCTAAACCCTAAACCCTAAACCCCTAAGCCCTAAACCTTATAAAAAAAACACCCTGAAGCCGTAAGAGCACTCTGGACCAGGCCTCCGATGCCCGGACAAAGCGTTCCGCGCAACGAGGCCCAGGAAGTCAGGGACGCACTGGGCGTGCGGTTCTTTTATAGGGTTTAGGGTTCAGGGTTTAGGGTGTAGGGTTTAGGGTGTAGGGTTTAGGGTTTAGGGTTTAGGGTTTAGGGCTTATGAGGACTTCTTAGGGCTTAGGGTTTAGGGTTTATGGTTCAGCTGCTCCGGATCAGTCGAGCTGGCTAGTTCGATCCGAGAAAAATACCCACCCACCCAGGAACCCTCAACATTGAGAGACCTTTTTTTTGTATTAATCCTAGAGCTTACATCCTAAATCTTAAACTTAAATCAACTCTTTGACCTTACGATTCAACACCAGAAGAACTTTAAACCCTATGATACGAACCCTAGGCCCTGAACCCTAAACCCAGACCCTGGGCCCTGAAACCTAAACCCTGAACCCTGACTCCTAGGCCCTGAACCCTAAACCCTGAACCTTAGGCCCCGATCCCTGAACCCGAGGCGTTGTACCCTCAGCCTCCAATATCCCTTCATGAAAGGAATATACCTTAAATCATATTAGGGATCCTACTATAGTTTAAGGTGTATTCGCTAATTAAGGGATATACTTTAAACATCTCTTTAAATCATATTAGGGACCCTATTATAATTATTCAAGGTATATTCCTTAATTAAGGGATAGTGGAGTCTCTGGGAGCCCTGGGCCCTGAACCCAAAACCCTGACAAAGCGCAGTTTTCCAACGAAGGCCGGGCCAGGGCCCTTCGTTGGAAAATGGAATTTGCCCCCCCCGCCGCCGGTTTAGGGTTTAGGGTTTAGGGTTTAGAGTTTAGGGTTTAGGGTTTAGGGTTTAGGGTTTAGGCCCCCCCCGCCGCCGAAAGGCCGGGCCATATTCCAACGAGCCCGGACAGAAAGGGCCATTTTCCAACGCAGGCCTGACCATATTCCAACGAACCCGGGCCCTTCGTTGGAAAAAGGTCATTTCTTCGCCAGCGAAGGGCCCGGCTTCGTTGGAATGTTGCCCGGCCTTCGTTGAAATCTGGCCCAAAAAAACCCGAAAGGGCCATTTTCCAATGAAGGAAGTAAGTATTGGATACATGTGGTAAAGAGATTTAGGGTTTAGGGTTTAGGATTTAGGTTTCTTACAAAAGGTTTTGGAGGGTTTTCTAAGGTTTGAGGTTTTGATAGTTGTTTGAGACTCAGCAAGGACCTTCGGATCAGTTTTTGTTTGGATGTCCTTAGGCCTTAGCCACTTGTTACAAGGTCCAACAATTATCTTTAAGAAGTGGTTGTAAGTGCCATGATGCTTATAAAGGTTCCTAAAAGTTGATGCTTTTGGGTTTTGCGTTTTTGCTTTCGGGTCTCAGGGGAGTTTAAGGCTCAGGGCTTTAAGGTGCCTTAGAGTTTAGTTTCTTGGGCTTTAAAAGCTCACGGGGATTTAGTATCTGAAAGGCTTATGGTTTTCTGAGGTCAGCAGATCAAGTAGGATCTATAGGGGATAATCGGGGTTAACGGTTTGGGATCTAAAATCTACACAGGGATATGAGATTTCGAGGATGAGGATATACGGTATAGTCTGAAGGGCCTGCGGAGTGCCCCACATTTAAAGCTTAACACGAAAGCAGAACGTCTAGTCTATAGGGTGGCAGAGGTTTGAGGTTTCGGACTTGGCCACTGCAATGAAGACGTAACTAGGGCCCTAAACACTAAGCCCTAAACCTTGAACCCTAAACCCTAAACCCTGAATCCTGAACCCTGAACTCTAAACCCTAAACCCTAAACCCTAAACCCTAAACCCTAAACCCTAAACCCTAAACCGCCCCAAACAAAAGTCTGTTTTGGCCCTCGGCTCCGAAGCCTAAGACCCTAAAACCTAAGTCTTCGTCAGGGTTTAGGGTTTACGGTATAGGGTTTAGGGTTTAGGGTTCAGGGTTCAGGGTTTAGGGTTTAGGGTTTAGGGTTTAGGGTTTAGGGTTTAGGGTTTAGGGCACCCAGGGACCTTGTTGCCTTCGAGCGTGTTGTGACCCACTATAGCATTGGTTTCGTAAGGTCCTTTATATGAACCCCGATACAGAAGTTATCGGGAGAATGCAAAAACCCGGCGCTGGTTGGTATGCAGAACGCCGAGCCCCTAAACCCTAAACCCTGAACCCTAAACCCTAAACCCCTAAAGCCTGCACCCTAAACCCTAAACCCTAAACCCCTGGTTTTTGGGACTGCGGCCGTCACCTTTGTAGAGTCGCTGCTCAAGCGAAAGGAAACAACCCAACCCCGGAAGCTCCGGTGCCGCCATGGCTGCGAGACCCTCTGAGTTAGGCAGTAATTAGGGTTGGGTTTAGGGTTTAGGGTTTAGGGTTTAGGGTTTAGGGTTTAGGGTTTAGGGTTTAGGGTTTAGGGTTTAGGCCATAAACCTCTAGGCCGAAAGCCTAAAGAGCCCTAAACCCTAACCCAAATCTTAGGCCCTAAACCGTCAACCCTAAACCCCAAACCTTAAGCCCTAAACCGTCAACCCTAAACCCTATAAGTCCTAAACCCTATAAATCCTAAACCGAACCCAAGCTGAGCCCCTGGAAGGCCTCGGTGGAGCTTTGGTTTCGCATGGACCCGGAGGCGCAGCGGCTCTTCCCAAGGTGCGAGATAGAGTCTATTGTATGGGGCCCTACCTGGACCCTGAAGAACCTACCTTCTTAGGGCTCCTTATTATGATTTCTTTGTATAAATCTTTAAAAAGGTAGGTTCTTTGGGCTTAAGGTAGTAATTAGCTACACCAAAACTATTTGGGGTTTCTGATTATGAGCACTATATAGCTAATGTAGTCCAAAATCTTATCCAAATTATTCAGGCCGCGAAAGTACCTCTTATGATTTCCTTGCTGGTGTTAGATAACTATCATATCTTGCCGGTGCGGGTTTAGTATGTCGAATTCGCGTTTCGGAGATGAGGAATGTGTTTGAATCATCTTACTTGTGCAGGAAAATTTCTGAATTCTAGTTGAACTTTGGGCTTGTGGAGTTCGTGGTCGCAAGACCAGGGCTTGATGACAACATGGTCTAGGCAGTTCAGCTACTGTTTCAGGGTATACCCTGTAACCCAGAGACTCCAATATCCCTTAATTAAGGCATATACTTTAAATTATAGTAGGATCCCTAATATGATTTAAGGTATAGTCCGTAATTAAGGGATATTGGAGTCTCTGGGAACCTTGAACCCTTAACCCTAAACCCTAAAGCCTAAAGCCTAAAGCCTAAACCCTAAACCCTAAACCCTAAACCCTAAACCCAAACCCTAAAAAGGCTGATTTGTAGGGCTTGGGGGCTGCAGGCGAGATTTAGTGCTAGGCCCGTCGGCAGTTCAGGATGTGTGGTTTTGAACGCTTTGAGTTGCAGGCTTGAAGATGGTTTGTGTATTATTATTAGTATGATTATTACCATTATTATTATGATTACTACTACGATATTCGTTATAGCCATGATTATCTCTATTATTACTAGTGCTACTTTTCAGGTTTTTTCGACTTTGGGAGGGTTTCAGCTGGCAGCGTCACGCCACGACCGCTCAGCAGAGCGGACTCACGCCAGAGGCTGGGCCTCTGCAGCCGCGCAGCTTCCATATTGGGTGCAGTGGACCAGGGACTCCAATATCCCTTAACGGTTTAGGGTTTAGGGTTTAGGGTTTAGGGTTTAGGAGGAATATACCTTAAATCATATTAGGGATCCTACTAATTATAATGTAAGGTATATTCCTTAATTAAGGGATAGTGGAGTCTCTGGGGATGCAGACGGATGGAGATCGGACAGGCCAGCCAGCTAACATCTTCCCGATGATATTCGATGGCGTCGTCACTGCGCTGGTTGGCGAACCCTAAACCCTAAACCCTAAACCTTGAAACCCTAAGCCCTAAACCCTAAACCCTAAACCCTAAACCCTAAACCAGACCCTAAACCCTAAACCCTAAACCTTACATCTGAACGGGGAGGCTGTCATTTCCCACCGGTCGCTCTTGAAGGTTGCTGCCACAGATCCAGCCTGCCGCACATCTTCACAGCCTCAACGCTTGCCCCCAAACCGTGCTTGACCCTATACTCCAAGCCCAAAGCCCCCAAACTCTAGACCCCAGACCCAAACCTCTACACACCTAAGCCATACTTCCTATAAATCTACAACCCTAAACCCTAAACCCTAAACCCCTAAGCCCCTGAACCCCTAAACCCTATAAACCCTAAACCCTAAACTCTCAGCCCACCGTGCGATCCCCTGAAGCCTAGAACCTCGCCCTACCGGGCTTTGCAGAAGACGCTTTTCGGGGGGATCGGGAAGGGTTCCCTCGGTTTAGGGTTTAGGGTTTATAGGGGAGAAGAGAAAGAACTCACAACTCTAAGGGCCTAAAACATGTTCAATGGGCTGTTGAGGGTTCAGAAAGAGTCTATACGGACCTTTGGGGATATAGACCCTCTCAATAAGGTCCCGTTTAAGAGAGCCATAAGTAGGGTTAAGAAGGGTCCCTCCCTAATACTACCTAGGAGATGCGGTTTAGAGTTTCTGAGCTCTACTTTGTTCAAGGGAGCATGTCTCGCACTGGGTACCAGGAACCCCCAGCACCCTCATAATTCTGGGTATTAAAGGCTTAGGGTTTAGGGTTTAGGGGTTTAGGGTTTAGGGTACGGTTTAGGGTTTAGGGTTTAGGGTTTAGGATCGAGCGTAGTTGGGGGGTCTAGGTAGGTAGGGTTTATTTCGTAGTTGCCCCGAGAACGACAACACCCCCAAAGTAACCAAGTCCACTTTTGATAGAGAAGTCTATTCCCAGACACTTTTTTCATGAAGTCCTTAACGGTCGTGCAGGCTCAGAACCCCAAAAAAGCCCCATGGCTATCAATCCCTGTAGTCAATTTCACACTCGCACCAGACCGTGGCGTCCGCCACAAACAGCAGATAAACCCTCGGTGAACACCTTTTAGAGCGGTTGAGGTTTAGGGTTTACCCACCCACCAGGACAAAACAGCTTTCCGAACCCTAAACCCTAAACCCTAAACCCTAAAACCCTAAAACCCTAAACCCTAAGCCCTTTCCTTTTAGAACATCTACCCACCACCACGACTTTCGAACGGACGTGGCGGAGGCTCCTCGCTATGGCCAGCGATGCAAAAGAACGGCCGTGAACATCTCCGGAGAGCCGATGTGGGGTTTAGGGTTTAGGGTTTAGGGTTTAGAGTTTAGGGTTTAGGGTTTAGGGTTTCGGGCATAGCTTGACCCTAGGAAATCTACTGCAGATTTTTCACGATCCCTTATAGTACTGGTAGTGCGCATTCCTCCAGACCCTACCCCTAAACCCTAAAACCTATAACCCTAAACCCTAAGCCCTAACATCCATTCCCCCATATCTTTACCCTAAACTCAAAACAGAAGCCTGTAACCTAGAACGCTGAACCCCAAACCTTTCAACACATTCTCCCATACCTAAACCCTAAACCCTAAACCCTAAGAACCAGGGAGTTGAGGGCTCGAGAGAAACATCGGTCGATTTGGTGTGCCGAAGTCCTGAGGTAAACATCTGAATGCTCAGGCTTTAGGGTTTGGGGTCTATAGGGTTTAGCGGTTAGGGTTTAGGGTCTAGGGTCTAGGGTTTAGGGTTCAGGGTTTAGGGTCTAGGGTTTAGGGTTCAGTGTTTGGGGTCTATACACGTAGAGTTTATAGGGTTAATAGGGCTTAGAGGGGGGGTTATAGGGTTCAATAGGCTTTAGAGGGTTTAGGGCTTTCGGGTCCTATTCTAAAGTTGAGGGTTTCACATGGGTTCAAGGGTTTGGGTACTATTTGCAGCTCCCGTATTTTTGTAAGTCACATCCCTCATTCTAGGGTTTTGAGCTATCATTAGGCTCCCTTTAATAGCCGTACATTTTGTCCAATTTCCCTATCTCTTTTCGGGTTCCTTATTATGATTTCCTTATATATGTCGGATTTTAATTCCACTTATAACTACCCATGAACCTCCAAGTAGGAAAGGTCGCACATGTACACTAAACCCTAAACCCTAAACCCTAAACCCTTATCTAGGAAAGGTCGCACCTGTACAGTTCGTGCGAAGACTCGCGGGGCAAAAGAGTGTACTGCAGCCGCTGCCTGGTTCTGGGCAGCTCGGTCCTCGATTCGTAGGGTTTGGGTTAGGGTTTAGGGT
>CAJNDV010034583.1:3584-14439 GCA_905221635.1 Symbiodinium sp. CCMP2456 | reverse complement strand
TTGTTCTTGTTCTTGTTCTTGTTGTTCTTGTTCTTGTTCTTGTTGTTCTGGTCGTTCTGATTCTAGTCGTTCTAGTTCTACTTGTTGTTGTTTTTATTAGTGTTGTTCTTGTTTTTCTGGTCATTCTAGCTGTTCTCCCGGTTATTATTGTTATTCTTTTTCTTGTTGTGGTTGTGACCGTAGTTGTTGCTGCTGCCGCTTCAACTGTTGCGATGCCGCCGCCGCTTCTGCTGCTGCTTCTGCTGCTTCTGTTGCTGTTGGTTGGGGTGGTCGTAGTCGTGGTAACACTATGTTATCATGGTAGCAGGATTCGTCGTTTTGCCATCTCCGCCCCCAGTGTCACCACTGGCACGACGGACGATCGGAAGCAACGGTGCTCTCGTAGGGCTGCTGCGAGATTCCCGGCCAAGCCGCAAGCCACAGCTAAACCAAAGGAGCCGGTCCTGTCATGAGTGAATCAGGTTGCATGGCACGAATCGAAAACATTGCCCGTCTTAGTATTTAGGGATTGATTCTGTTCGGCACCAGTTGGAAAGCCCAGCCCAGGCGGGGGCTGAACTGGCCTCTGCGTGTTCGGACCGGCATTGTCAGATCGCTTGACCCTACGTTCACAGCGGAGAACTGAACAAAGGCAGAAGTGGTAGGTGGAAAACCCCAAAGCCAGCTAGCCGCGGGTAGCCAGCCGTTGAACAATAACTTTTCGCAAAGCCTCCATTTCTCAAACTATTTCCATACATACATACACATCTGCACCTGGAATTAGCCTCAATCATCCCAGGTACCATGGAGCTCACGAATTTTGTCTCCGTCATAGTTTCGGCCCCAGAAGAGGAGAACTACACAGCATCAATGTGTGTGGCAGTTGTTTGGTGTATTGAAGCGGCAAGTGACATTCGGCGAAAAGAGGCGTCAGGAAACAAACGGAACCTCCCATACAGTTCCTTGGATTCCGCTGTACATTTGTGGCTTCGCACTCCGGAATTAACTCACGTCCTTGACCATGGGGGTGTCCCTTCTACACAAGCTGCCGAGAGCGGTTTGAGGCTACCAGTCCAAGCCTTTGCAAGCGTACGATCCAGATGAACATATGCGGAAATGTCGCATTCTGTCGACTCCAGCCGAGGTGTTTTCGTCACTGAGTTTTCTGACGCTTCTCGTCGACTTTGTGTTTGGCGACATGTTCATGCAAGCTGGCAGCAAGCTTTGCCAGTGAAACGAGCTTAGGACGGGGCTCAGCTTGTGTCCGTCTCTGCATTGGCATGAGAAGCCGTTTCAACAAAGTATCTTGCCGGGGTTGTATACTAGGAGGCCAGGGCCTCATCCTTGCGCAAGTCCTCAATGTCCAAGCTTCGATAATTGCCCAGCGTAAGTACAGAATTGGGCTCGCGCACATCTCACTTGTAGAAAGTCCCTGCAATCATCAAATGTATCTGGACACCCACGTTCATCGAGATGCATACCGCGTGGGACACTTTGCTTCCACAGCGGCTGCTTTCTGGAGCGAGCGAGGCTTTGGTCTTATCGCTTCGAGTGTAGCTACAAGGCGAGCTTCCGAGCTTCCAGGGGCCTCAGGCTTTGGGTTGCTCCAGGTGCGGGCACGCTCTTCAGATGTCTCCCTTTCACGGCTCGGGGATTTCGGTCTGGAAACGACCCGGCCACAATCTTGGAGTTTTGGGGCCGAAGTCGCTGCTGATGGACGCGGTAGGATCTGAATTCCTGTACACATGTTCTGCTAGTGTTTGACACCGACCTGCTGACTTCAACGGCAGACTTCTTGGTCAATGTGGGCTGAGCTCTGTTCCTGTCTTGCTAACCCATGCATAACTGCATAACCATGTAGCAGCCATCTCATCCCAGTCATCACCAGTCATCCACACACCGTGAGCTTTGGGATGGTAAAGCCTCTTTGTCTCCAAGCCGCCACTGAGGGAGCTACATGTCAGTTGTCTTTGAATTATGTGTTGCGCTGTGCTGAGATCGATTCAGCTTCGTTGGTGATGTGAATATATGTGTCCATCGAGTATCGCAGGTTCTCGATGAGCTTCCAGACCGTGTCTTTCTGTGTTCTCGTCGTGGAGCTGCACATCTGGATGATGTCATGGGTGCTCGATTGGCGACTCCCTGCTCGAGTTAGGCTGTGGAGCGAACTTCGCTTCGTGATCGGCTGGAGAGAGCGGTTTTAGCTGGCTCAGGCCAGTTTTGACTGGGGTGCTTAGGGCTTTCAGTGTGTCGTAGAATTATTGGCATCCAGCCATTAGCAACCGGCAAGCTTCCCAGAGCCATTGCTACTCTCCTAGCACGAAGCTGCAAGCATCCCAGAGCCCAAGAGCCCAGGCCCCAACACCAACACCAGTCCAAAGCTCCACCGCAAACTCTGCCTACGGTCGCGCTTGTTCCAAGGATATCGACGGAGGTGACGGGCAGTGCCGCCTTGCTGCAAGCTCCCACGCAGTGGCGACCCTGCTTCAGGGTTCATAGCACTCGGCTGTTTGGGGATCCATCGGGCGGTTCCTTGCTGGATCTTGGAACAGAGATGCATATTTCCAGGACGAGCTCAGGATTCGATTTCAAACTCTATGAGGGTTTGCTGGGTTTACCGTTGGAGACCACTTCAACGGCACCTGGCCTTGGTCAATGCTTACACGACTGATGTGTTTCAGAACACTGGCCAGCCATGCTTCGCCACTTCCACCAGGGTCACCAGCCTTATACACCTTCGCAGGTTGCAAGCTGAAATGACACGCCTCGTTTCGCAAGGGTGCGCTGTGAAATAGGACTGCATGACTTGCCTCATCCGCCTTCCGATCGAGATTGGCTTGCAGGCGTGGGATCCGCGGTATTCGCTGATTGCCGACATCAGGCCCCTCGGCATGTGCCGTCTCTACTCAGGTTTCTGTAGACTTTACATGACTTTACTGTAGAAGATGCAGAGAGGGCCGTTCTTGCAGGGTGTAGATCTGCCACATGGACGGGTGACTGCTGCCATGCTCTTCATGTTGTCCTCCAAACTTATAAGTTCGAGGAAGAGCACTCTGGGTCTCTAGGACTCTAGGCAGCATATGGGTACTTTCTCCCTTGGCCGGCCCCAAGACTTGCCCAGCAAGATGTACAGGGGCCTTCTGTGCGAGCTTCGGCGGCCTCGGTTAGAGGAGCTCCAGGAGTTGATAGAGGCGAGCTGTCTCCGGTGTGTTTGGGGGGGGGGGGGATGCATGTCACGCGAGATGGTTCAGGACCTGGAAGGTTTAACTTGACGAAAGCACCTGCACCCGAGCGTCCTTCTCGCACAGAAAGCTTTCAAGCGCCAACTCCCACCGAAAGGTTCAGCAAGACCTTGCTATATTGCCGCGAAGCACTAGGTTAGGTTGGAGACATTGCAGCTTGGTTGTTCGATGGCAGTCGGAAGGGCGGTCATCTCCGCTCCAGATGCATGGCAGTCATCCTTCAATGACAACTAACGGCCTGAATCATCCTCTGCCAGACCTTCCAAGAGTCGCAAGAAGACTTCGGCTTCTTTTCGGTCAAGTGCTTCTCGAGCGATCGGCCGAACTATGCAGCACTGGAGCCGGACCGATGCTTTGTTGGCCTGCTTGAGGCTTCAGGTATCTTTGTCTTGATGCCTTCAGGCAGTGCATCATAGCCTGCGCACAGAAACCGTCCCGAAGTCTGGCGCAGGATATTCCAATCCGGGACCTGGAAAAAATCATCGAGATTCACCGGAAGCAGTATCCTTGGACCTGGAGCGGCTTTGCTGAGTTGAGGGTTGTGAAGACGAACAGGTTCAAGCCTGCCATTCAAAGATGGCAGTCTGTGCTTTGAGGGCATGGCTGGCTTTCATCAATGTATGTGTGTGTGTGTGTGTGTGTGCGTGTGTGTCTGTCTGTGACTCCAAGTCCAAGCACCGCAGGTCCAATGGCACGAAAGCAGGGCCCACCCAGCTCCAAGAACAGTCCAAGAATCATTTTGGACTCTGTGAAGCGGGAACTGTACTCTTCAATGGGCCTAACTCTAGAACGTTGCCAAGCTGTAGATGTTGGTGTAAGTATGTTTAAGTTTTGCTCATTCACGGGCGGTTGAACCTCGCTTAGGTCCGAGCTGTTCCGCTTCGAGCGGAAATCTTGCGATTCCGTAGCACTTCAGTTCTGAGTGGCTCTATACTTGTTTTTCCGTGTGTGACCGTAGAACGTTTGCGACTTCAGCTTGAAGGTCACCCATTTCACTGCACCAGGATCCTTGTATGGCAAGTACCTTACGCGGGGCAGGTCCTGCGTCCACTCAGCTTGCACGAAACGTAGTGGTTTTCCCGTACTGTCAGGCTGAGTGTAAATTCTTTCTTCTCCGGAAACGGGCCTTGGACAATCCGAGCTTAATGTCCCGGAAGCCTCCGACGCAGCGTTCCTCACCCAGCATTGAGGCATGATCAGCAAGCCCGATCTGAAATTTCCGGAACGCCGGGGCGCGGAGGTCCTGGAGTTTAAGACTCTTGGCCAGTTCAGAGAAACGAAGGGCGGACGGCGCATCCTGAAAGGAGAGACCCGAAGGCCGGCACCCTGCCGTGTTCAGGCATAAACGGGTCGGGGTCACGGGGTGCGCCCCGCTGAGGGTTAGGAACTCCAGGGTCAAATGCGCATGGCAATTGTCTAAAGTTCTGGGTCAGAAGTTCGAAGGTTGCATTTCTTGATTTCTGGTCTTTTCATCCGAGGTGCCGGGCCGGGGTCAAGTTGAAACTCTTGACTGCTAGCAGCAGTGTCCCACATGTTGAATGCGTGGTTTCTGTTTACATAGCATCAGCAGCTTTGACAGCACGGAGTCTGTGCCAGCACAAGCTCGTGGCGGCCAAGGAAGGCACTGCTGGCGCAGTAGATGTCTCCACTGCACTTCAGCGCATTGAGAGATTACCGGCCTTTAGCAGACATGGAGAAACGTCGTGTTGATCGGAGGCACATGTCCGGTAGTTTATAATGTTGGTGCAGAACTGCGCAAGCTCCATTACAGATTGGGACACGTTTGCAAGACACGATACCAAAGGCCACAGTCCCTTTTGCAACGCATGTTGGGGTGCATTGTCTCACCCAGTATCACGTTCAGCACCTGCCAACAGCTCGATTGGGCTCGGACAGCAGGGGATGCTTGCTGCGCGGATGTTCCCTTCACACCAACATCTAGAGTCAGAGCAACTCACCGCTGGCCATGATTGCTGTCTGTTCATGCCTTGACTTGAGAAGGTGAGCATTCTGTCCCCAGGCCGCAGCGCGCAGAGAAGAAAAAAATGCCGACTGGCCATGCTACATGCTCTGTTGTGGGTCTTGCTGCCGCATTCATCCGGAGTATGCATCCGGCTCCCTCACGTAGACTACATAGATGGCACGATAGGCATCTTGCGGCTGTGGTCATTCAATAACTTGTTGCGTGAAGTTTTAGACAATATGGTTTGCTCGCACGCTTTTGCGCACTTTGTGCCTTCAGACAACTAGGCATGTTATTACAAGATCCCTGGCTTCCGGCATGCAATCGGGTCGCCGTGTACAGTACAAAGGTAGTCGAGCAACCTCTGCAGCCCTGTAGAGTTCTCGGAAAACGTGACAACCCCAGGTCGGATACTGCAAAGCTCACACCNNCCCCCCCCCCCCCCCCCCCACGAAAGGCAGGGCATTGCAGCTCCTTCATGCACAGCCCTTAGCCAAGGTTCCGGCGCTACACCTTTATTGGCGGCCGCCGAGAAGGGCTTCTCCCAGCTGACAGGGAGTCGATGCTTGCATGTCCCCCTTGTTTGTCTCTAGTCTCAGCTGCCCTCAACTGCAACAGTGGCCTTGTGAAGGCATGTTGAAGGGGTGTTGTGGTGCTTTGCTTTTCAAGGGTTACGTTGGTTGTTGAAACGGCTTGGTCTTAGAATTTGTGGCTGTTGGGTGGAGGAGTTGATCCGGTTGATTTCCATAGCACGCGGAATGCATCCTGAACCTAGGGGGTGAACTGTTTCAACACTCACAGAATCTTATGACTGGCTCGTGCAATACAAAGAGTATGCATTGCCCCGCCCCACCGACCGGACGTTCAAGAAGACAAGTTTGTCTGGCTTACGTCATGGGTGTGACAAGCAAATTCGTGTTAACACCTTCAGAGCTTCGTAGTGCCATGCTCGGATCCTGAGCCGTCCGATCAATTCCCAGCCTTGTGTCTTGGAGAACCAACGCGACCGCTGTAACGGAACTATAAAAGGAGCAGGTGTGTGTTTGTCTGTGTGTGTGTGTGCATGTCACTGCCTTGGCTCGACATAGCTTTCAAACAAGCCTGCCGCAGGACCCTGCTGCGTCTTCGCGCCAACCGCTCTGTGACGGATTTCGAGGATCAGCCGTACGGCCGGGGAAAGTACCATTTGCAAAGTATTTGCAATTTGGGTTTTGGGATGTCGGGCTTGCGATTGGGAGCTTGGCGCTGGAGTGTTTCGTTTTCTTGAATTGTTCATGAATCTGACAAGGGTGCTGGACATCAGGTTTTGAACATAAGCTGAATCCTAGCTGTTGCTTCTTGTCTGTGCGACTGATTCCAATAACTGTATCGACGCCTTGCTGCATCTTGCTCGTCTAGTTCCACACTTTCCGCGAATCTAGAAAGCACTGCAATCTCTCGTTGACGGGCTCTGTACCTCGTCGAGCAAAGTTCGCACGGAGGACAGATCGCTTCTACATTTTGCAGCTCCGTGGCCTGCGATCCTGCTGCCACTGCAGCTCCGCCAGCACTGCATCATATCACCTGCGGGCCATAGATACCGAGGAGGTTCGGGCCCCGTTTGATCACGAAAGCTACTAAAGCTGAGCTTGCGAGAGTTGTTCGTAAGCACAGCTTTGCGTCTGCAAATGTCTGCAAGTACCGTTCTCCTTCCCGCCCAACCCCCTGGTGGCAGGATTTCTTAGGCACCAGGCCTTCTTTCTCAAACGGCACTGGGAATGGTCTCTCATTCAGCCGGAGGTCGGGGTCTCCCCCCTCCAGCTTAGGGCACCCTCTTGAGTCCCTCTTAATTCACTTGAAACGTACTGCGCAGAGACTGCAACTAGGTGTGACATGTGCTTGGTCAGGGAGTTCAGTGCAGAGTTGTGCGTGACACAGCTTTATGCGTTTTTCGGTGGGCACGGCTCGGGCACGACAAGCACATGCGCTACACAACTTGCAAGATTCGGAGATACACCCTGACTGATCCGGCCAGTAGTAGCAACGGTCCAAAATAAGAGCCAACGAGTTTGTTTGCCTCCGTCATCCCGCCGAGGTTTCGCAGCCACGACATGTTTCGAAGAACCACGTAGGCGTCAGTCAGGATACTCTGTCCCATAAGAAGCTATGTGCATCTCTTCGGATCGGCGAGCGGCTTCGAGATTTGATTCCATACAGGTGCAAGTGCCCCGAGAGGCGGCACGCTAGTTACACTGCTCATAAAGGGGCTTGGTGCAGTATTCGGTTGCGATTA
Source organism: Symbiodinium sp. CCMP2456 (assembly GCA_905221635.1). Lineage (NCBI taxonomy): Eukaryota > Dinophyceae > Suessiales > Symbiodiniaceae > Symbiodinium > Symbiodinium sp. CCMP2456. Next base: position 6,983 of record CAJNDV010034583.1, on the reverse strand, counting down.
GCGACAGTCAGAGATGAATGACAGCAGAGGCCTGTCGCGGTCATGCCGTCGGTGTGCCCACATGCATTCTAAACAGCACACGGGCGCTGTTTTGGCCGGGCTTCGAGGTGCCAGCCCGTTGCCGACCTACACTGAAACAAACAAGCAGCAGTAACCAGCATGACGAGTGGCAGAGGATAACTTTTCGAACCGAGCAGAACGGAGGAGTGAAGAACTGGAGCATTGTTATCACCAGCGACTCCAACTATACATGCCAGCTTCTAACTACTTTTGCGTGTCCGGTGCCTACAAGACCTGATTAGCGACTCGTGGGCTTTAGGATAGTTCAAACTCTTTGCCTGGGCCACTGAGGCTCCGTGAACTGCCCGCAGCCATGGCAGCTTGGCATGTCGCTTCCGTGCAGTTCGGACAGGGCGAGAGACAGGCTCTAAATGAGGCCCAGGTCGCTTGCAAAAATGTCGAGTGTCCCTGGTCAGCCGTCGTGCTCTCGTCTCTCGCGCCTGGCAAAGTCAGATTGCAGCAACCTGCCAGGTGCTCGCCCAACTCCGTCAACAGGACACTGCGGGTGACACTCCGCTTCACAGAGCGCTGGCGGCCACTCGATACGACGAGGAGCCCGGGTATTGGAGCCGGGAATGCTAAAATACGGAAATTGTGGAGGACGAGAGATTCCCTTCGCACGAGGTTGTTCATCGCCGCACTGCTTATTCCTGCGTTGCGCTGCCGGCAATGGAACGGTGGATACGATGGTAGGTTATGTTAGGTCTGTATTCAATCGGTTCCTGCATGTCGAATGTTTCAGCATGCTTGACCACTTAGCGGTGTTTACGATGCTGGACCTCGCCTCGGAGGTGCTTTAGTCTAATGCCTTCTTCAAGGCGGTTGCGTCGACAGGTCCAGGTCAGAACCCATCCCGCGTCCATTTGGAAGGTGCTTCAGGCGCTCCATATCCTTGCGCAGAGAGGGCTGACGTCTGCAGGCCCCTGGAAGTGAGCATTTTTGCGGGTCTGGTATTTTGAGGACGACCTTGCATAGCCCTCACGGGTTAGTTCCGGCAGGCGGGCAGGCGTGGGTGGGTGGGTGGGTGGATGTTGCACATGCTGCATGTGAAATCCATTGCTCGATCACTCTTGGCCGTGGCGTCCTGGATCAGTGCCCTCGACCTATAGAAAAATGAGAAATGTTGTTCCTTCATCTCGTTGTGTCTCAGATCTGGCTGAGACCAGCCATGCACCAAGCGTGTCTCGGTACAGAGGTCCACCAGGAGGAAATGAAGCACTGCAGATGCCACTGGCTTCCCAGCCCAAGTGCTCGAAACAGCGCGAATAACTTGTGCCAGGAAGAGCTGTAAAAGGTAACGAAATCGTGTTGATGATTTTCCTGACTCAGGCATCGAAGCGCATGTGCGCACATGTTGTTTCTTCCGCTCTTTATAAGGCGTCACGTGACTTGGACCTTCAGTCGTCATGTTGTAGAGCATTCGGGGCAACTCGGAATGCAGTCTTGTCGTTCATCCGGCAGATCCACAGTTGCTCTCCGACGTCACGTTGCTCCGGCTGCTTGGGTGGCAAGGGCCGGCGTCCAGTTCGGTCAGGCTAAGAGCCTGTTTCAAGGATAGCCTCGACTTGAAGACACAAGATCCTGAACAACAGAACCAGGGCGCTAAGCTCATCAAGTCCCAGAGGGAAGAATACCAGGCTTTGTGGAGGCCCGCGGTCCAAAGCTGCAGAAATATTTACGTGCCTCTTCACAGCACGTACATTTGCATCTGCCTTGCGGGGACTCTACCATGTTTGCGTCAGCCCTGCAAGCTTCTACAGTATGCGACAGCCTCCACACATGATAGCCCAGGCGGCGTGTGTTGCTTCACAAACAACTGTGAAGCTCGTACTTTCGACAGCCCAGCGTCGACAACATGGAATGGCAAACCATTCCCCTTCCCTTATGCTCGCTTTGCATGCGAACCCCAGTCTCAGGAACTTGGCTGGTGAGCAGCTGATCCACCTGAACAGTAAATTGGAGCTTCTCGAGGAGATCATGTGCCGAGGATGTTGATAGGTCGAGCTTGGGTTGAAAGTAGGATTCCAGCTAAGGCTGGACCGCTTGTATGCTTCCACAACCACAGTCTCTATCGACACTACCCCGCGCTGAATGGATTGGACTGCCAGGAGCTCCTTGCCTTGGGAGCTGACAGTGCCTCCACAACTGTTGCCGGCGCAGCACCATTTCACACGGCACGACCACGGGGAAGGGAGGGATTTCGTAAGTAGTCCGATCTCACAGTCGAACCTGTGTTTGCTTGCGAGTTTGGGACTCGAGGCATCGCGGAGATGCTTTGTTAATTATGTCTCCCTCGCTGGCTCTTTGTCTCTCATATATCACTCTCTTCTCGCTCCAACTTTTCTTCTATCTCTCTTTGTTTCTCTTCTGTCTGCCTCTAGTCTCCTCTCTCTCTCTCTCTGTCTCTATCGCTCTTGCTCTGTATCTCCCGCTCTCCTGCTTACCCTTTTCCCTGACGCTGGTGGATTCGAGTTTTTGTCGATGAGCTGATCCGCCGAGCTGTGGCCAGCAACAGTTGCCTGAATCACAGGTTCCAGGTACTGGTACGGTTTTTTTCCGGGCGGATAGTTCGCTTTTGTACGCTCTTAACCATGTACCTGAAATCCTGAAGAAGTTGAAGAATATAATTAGCAACAAAATTCTGCAACTTGCTACCTTCACCCCAGGCCCTAGCAGCGATCTGAGCGTCATGGGAGGTGGCCGCACTGCCGGGTACCGCTGCATCCGGCGTGCTGTCCTTGCTGCAGCAAAGCTCCCAGGCGCGGTGAAGGCTAGCGAAACTACGAGCTGTGGCCAGTTGGCCGGGCTTTTGTGGATTTCACATGATTTCACTATGTCTGTGAGAGCTGCGCTTTAGATAGTTGCAGGCTCCTGCTAGCGCAGTAGCAAAAACAGGCACATGACAATTGCTCCGAGTTCACATTGCTGATGAGCAATTCTAGCCCCTGACCACACAGCCTGACCTGCACAACGCCCCGGAGGGCGCATGGCATGTTGTCTGCTGATGTTAACTCTGACCTGCGCGCACAATGATACGAACGAGCTGCGCGAATGAAATGGAGCAAATCACTGCAACTGAGCGCGGCTGCTACCTGTATGATCCTGTATGTCGGTCATTGCCAAGCAGGGCTTGTGCTAAAGATGCAACAGTTGGCGGATATTCCCCCAAGCGCAGCAGCCCAGACGAAAGCTGGTGGGAGTTTTGACATGTCTGCCTTTCCCACTGTTTTTACTCTCTCTCTCTCTCTCCCCCTCTCTTTCGAGCGCTGGCTCGCATTCTCTCCCTCTCCCTCCCTCTCTCCCTCTCCCTCTCCCTCTCCCTCTCCCTCCCTCTCCCTC
>CAJNDV010034582.1:3814-15718 GCA_905221635.1 Symbiodinium sp. CCMP2456 | reverse complement strand
TAGATGCATCCTGAACCTGAGATTTATGGTTGAGGGTTTAGGGTTTGGGATGTAGAGGCATCCTAAACTTGAGATTTAGGGTCTAGGGTTTAGGGTTTGGGATGTAGATGCATCCTGAACTAGAGATTTATGGTCTAGGGTTTAGGGTTTGGGATGTAGAGGCATCCTGAACTAGAGATTTATGGTCTAGGGTTTAGGGTTTGGGATGTGGAGGCATCCTGAACTAGAGATTTATGGTCTAGGGTTTAAGGTTTGGGATGTAGAGGCATCTTGAACTAGAGATTTATGGTTGAGGGTTTAGGGTTTGGGATGTGTGGAATATTGCCCTAACCCTAACCCCTAAGAACCCCTAAACCCATTTCGAAGATTTTGATGTATGGGTTAGGGTTTAGGGTTTGGGATGTGTGGAATACTGCCCTAACCCTAAACACCTTGTTTCCTTCAGATCTGGGTGCTGGAGTCTTTTTGGGTAGAACCACCGCAGTTTGGAGATTAGCAAGGGTCCACAGAACACCATAGTTGGGTACTCGGGTTAAGGATAGTAGTTGTGCAGGTTCTTAGTATTTGGGAGAACGGTGATTATTAGGTACTTGAACCTTTGCCCCTGGAGTAAGGATTTAGGGTTGTTACACTTACCCATAGGCCCCATAGTAGTTCCTTTTTGCGGCTTATATTTAGGATTCTATGAGGGAATCCCCAAAAGGAACTACTATGGGGCCTATGGGTAGGGACTATCGAAACACAGGCGGTTGGGCTTCTTGGAGCCTTATGGCCGCATGGCATTCATGTCTACCTGTCAGAAACCCAATCTCTAAACGATAAGTGTAGGAAACTTAGCTACCTGTAGCGCCAAACAGGACAAATCGTACAAATCGTAGGTTCTGACCCCTTGATTATACGGTATACCCCTTAAACCAGTAGGTCAATGGAGCCCCAGGTGTGGTGTAGAATCGAGCCCTTAGACCCCAGAGCTACCGTCGCAATACATCCGGAGAGCCGCTGGTCCAAAAGTCCAAGATAACCCAATAATCCTTTTTTATGAAGCAATTTGTAGGTTTAAGGTTTCAAGGGATATAGTTTCTAATAAGGTTTCAAGGGATATACTTTCTACATGATTATGGGCGGTAGGGGCTATAGTATTGTGACTCCACCATGCTCTTGCTGAAGCACTGGGAAACTCTCCACGACGTCATCGCCCACAAGGTCCACTGCAACGACGTGCTGGATATCGCTGGAAGTCGATACCGCTTGCAGGGCTTGATCACGCACATCGGACGATCAGCCAATGCCGGTCACTATGTTGCCTACACCCGCCACGGCTCCGGCTTCGTGAGAATCAGCGACACCAACGTCAGTCACGTGGCAGAAGCACTCGTCGGCGACTTCGTGTCCTTGCCGGACGAGAAAGTCTACCTTGCATTTTACGTTGCCGTGCCTTCAGATCCTCGTCCGGACGCTCCCGCCCTAATCTCTAAACCCCAAACCCCTAAACCCAAACCCCAGAAGGTATTGTGAGGAATTCGGCGATCCAAAGATGCGTTTCAGAGAAGATGGCATAGCTACCTAAGGTTCAATTAGGGTTTAGGAGGATGTGAGTTTAGGGCTTCGGGTTTTGGGTTTAGGGTTTAGGGCTTGGGGTTTAGGAGGATGTGAGTATAAGGCCCCTGCTTTTAGGGGACATTTAGTCCTCAAGGTGGAGGGGCATCGGGGTTTTCCCTGGAAACTGCCCTTGGGATTGTTCTGGGGGTTGGTAAGAGCTTACTGGGCAGTGAAGTTTAAACCTCCCCCCCAACCCCCAAAGACTGATATGCTAAACGGGGTTTAGGGTTTAAGGCTTAGGGGTTCAGGGTTTAGGGGTTTAGGGCCCTATACACTTTGAACCACATGGCCAGGTGATGAACCTGATCCGGGCTTCCAGGACGACAGTCCGTGCACCGCGGCGACCCCCTGGCAGGTCCCGTGGGTTCTGGAGCGAGGTCCCTAAGGGTCCAAATACTTAATTATATACTCTCCGGAATACTAACCTACAAAACTACTATCCGTAACCCAAGTACATGGTCATGAGGTCCTTTGGACCCTTAGGGTAAAGCAATACTGTATTTACTCAAGTTACTGAGGCCCAAGAGGGCGCGCTTTAGGGTTACTACCAGGGCTACCCGATGCTAAAATCCAGATCTTTAGTTCTAAACACTAAACCCCTTAAACCCTTAAGCCTTAAGCGCTAAACTCTAATAGAGAGCCCTCAGCGGAACCCATGAAAGCCCCAAGCCCCACAATTGAAGCCTGGACCCACAGCCCTTCGATTCTGGGCCTCGTTCGCTGAACCCTTATTCGAACTCCTAAAGTCTGGAGGACGAGAGGTGCCCTAAAAGGGCTTACAGCAGAAGACCAAAAGTTGGAAACCCGATAGCCTCAATCCTTTAGACTAGTGTATAGGGAATCCCAGCACTATTTGTCCTTAATCCGGTTTCCAACTTTTTTGTGGTTTTCTGTATCTAAGGATCATTTAAATTTGTCCTCACCTAAACCCCGCAAAGTAGGTAGAATAATGGCCCGAGACCTATAAAAGGCCAGCATTCTACATACTTTGGGGTTTTAGAGCTTTTATAGAACCCTCAAAGCAGACTACGAAATCTCAGCAGGGTGGTCCCGGCGGATGCTGCAGAGCTCAAGGTGCCTCGTGGTTGTTGTTTTTGCTTTGGTTTGGGGGGGACTGGTAGGGTTTAGGGTTTAGGGTTGTGAGGACTATTAACGGTTTAGGGTTCAGGGCATGTTGGGGTGGGGGGGTTAGGTTTTGCAAGGGCTTCACCAGTCACACAAACTGAAAGGGTGCTGTCGTGTCATTTCAGGTTAAGCATTTGATGTGGCACACGTTCAGACCAAGCCATACGGCAAGGGAGTATACTATAGAAACCTAAATGACTACCAAGATTATTCCCTAGGCTTCCTGCTTATGTTTATACTATAAAGGATCCCCAAAACCTATTCTAGCTATGAGGGCCCCTTTTTTAAACCCTAAACCCTGAACCCTAAACCCTAACCCTAAGCCCTAAACCCTAAACCTTAAACCCTAAACCCTATTCTAATTATAAGGGCCCCTACTTTACTACCATCGGTGGCCAGGCGCCCGCTCCTCCGAGCAAGCCGCGCTGCCCTGCGCCCTTCACCGCCCGAATGCTGGTTCAGATCGGGACCGCTGCGTGGGGTTTAGGGTTTAGGGTCTAGGGTTTAGGGTTTAGGACCCTAAACCCTAAACCCTAAACCCTTAAATTTAGGGTTTAGGGTCTTCTTCTGATCATTAAGAGCCCTCCAGAAGGGTTTCCCATGAAGGCTTCTTTTCCGGGCTGGGGCTTTCCGGTTTTAGGGTTCAGGGTTCCTTTAAGGGTGCCGTAAGGCTCAACCTGCACTTTGTAAGGGATTTCGTAGGGGCTTCGGGTTTAGGGCTTTCGGGTTTAGCACCAAGTAAGTCCTAGGAACAGCGCTGAAAGACATCCGTTGTGCAGTTGAAGGTGGATAATCACTCAATTAATGGATCAGGGACTTGAGAAGTAGGTTATTAACAAGTAGGCTTCGAGATATACACTTGTAAGTTATAAATACCTTAGTTGGGGGTATCCTGCTTTCGGCTCTACTGGTCACTTATTGCTGAGTCCCTTAATCCTCTGCTCATGGCTTAAGGAAGGATTCCGCGGTTTTCCTATGCCGGGTCAATCACTCGCTCCGGGCTCTGGGGAGCACTTGCCCTAAAGAGGATTCATGCTTTACGGTTTAGGGGTTTAGGGCTTAGGGTTTATATTTTTCGGGTTTAGGGCCTTAGGAGACTAGCTAATTGGGATGTGCTGGGTTTGAAAACACCGGTTTCCATATGTTGCACAAGGGAGGCTGCATTCTCCCCGTGATCCCTATACCCTAAACCTAAGGTCAGAAGTATGGGCCCTTGACAGGGACCCTTAGGCCGTTTAGGGGCATTCCAGGGACCCTGAAGGGTATGTAGTAGGTATATCAGGGTGCCAGGGTTAAAGGCCCGTACTAGGGGCCCATGGTTTCAATCTTATACCAAACCCTAAACTCGAAACCCTAAACCCGAAACCCTAAACCCGAAACCCTAAACCCTAAACCCTAAACCCGCAACCCTAAACCAGTAGTCAGCTTTCGGAGCCGGAAGATGGACCTTCCCAGAGACTCCAAAACCCCTTAATTAAGGAATATACCTTAAATCATAGTAGGGATCCCTACTATGATTTAAGGTATATTCCTTAATTAAGGGGTTTTGGAGTCTCTGATTTTTTCCCCCGGCAGGAATTCACTGGCTCAGCTGAGCTCAAAGTATGCCACGCGCTTTATGGACGCCTACCAGGACCCCGGGCCGAGGTCATAGGGTTTAAACGGTTCAGAGTTTTGTGGTTTATGGGGTTTAGGGGTTTAGGGGTTTAGGGGTTTAGGGTTTAGGGTTTAGGCTTTAGGGTTTAGGTTTAAGAACCCAGAGGGTCCATATATACTGGCATTATGGAGCTGGGCCCCAAAAAGACCATCCATATAAAGGTTTTGGGGACCTACTTCCATAGTAGGAGTATACACGGAGCCTCTAGGGAAGATAACGGTTTAGGGTTTGGGTCATAGGGCTTATAAGATTTCTGAGGGATGAAAAGTGGTAGTCCCTTCTGGCTTGTGGTGATGCTTGCGCTACGAGACTATTCTCTACCTTGAACTGCCATAACTATAACCAAATTTTTTGTAGGCCCTTATCACAAACCCGAATATATAATTTTTGACCCTACAAAAAAGTAGGTTTTTGGCAGTTTAAGGTAGGGTTTATCTAGGGTTTAGGGCTTAGGGTCCGTGCCAAGGGGACGCAAGTGACCCTTGACGAGAAGCGTCCTCTACCCTAATACTGTGAATTCTTGTAAGGTAAGCTGAGCCTTATAGAACCCATAAAGAGACCCTTCAAGGGGCACGCACAGGAGGTAGATGCCAGTTTTCCGGTGAACTTGGACTAACCAGCGCTTCGACGTAAACCTTGTCCGCCCCAAGGGTCCACATCTCCTTAGGAGGGTTCAGGGTTGAGGGTTGAGGGGTTTAGGGCTTAAGGGGTTTAGGGTTGAGGGTTGAGGGGGTCTTGGAATCTGCCAGGAAGAGGTTTTGGGTCCCCTAAACCCAAAACCCTAAACCCTATAAATCCTAAACCCTAAACTCTGAACCCTTTAAGCTCTAAGCCCTAAATCCTAAACCTAATCTCTAGACCCTAAACCCTAAACTCTAAACCCTAAATCCTAAACCTAAACTCTAAACCCTAAACCCTAAACCCTAAACCTCTGTGGTGTCTCAGAAATCCTACCTTCTGAGGTTCCAAAAAGTCTTCGGACCCTTAGGGCGGGGTGTCGGCTCCTGCACCATGGCTCCAGGTGGTTTAGGGTTTAGGGTTTAGGGTTTAAGGTTTAGGGTTTAGGGTTTAGGGTTTAAGGTTTAGGGTTTAGGGTTTAGGGGGGTTCGAGTTTAAGTGTTGCGGGTTTAGGTGATAGCCTTCAACGAGTTCGAAGCTCCTGATATACCCCAAACCACCCATGAAACCTAGAGGCTCCAGGTGGTTTAGGGTTTAGGGGGGTTCGGGTTTAAGTGCTGAGGGTTTAGGGGTTTAGGGTTTAGGTGTTGCGGGTTTAGGGGTTTAGGGTTTAGGGTTTAGGTGTTGCGGGTTTAGGGTTTAGTGTTTAACCTTTCGGGGTTGCGGGTTTAGGGATTAAGGATTCAGGGTTCACTTAGGTTTTCTTCTCCAGTGGCTTAAGGCTTTAGGGTCTAGTGCTGGATGAGTTTCCCCACGCTAGGGCCTTTGCTGAGGCAGTAAAAGCCTTGTCCCTGTAATAGGCCTTATTTAACCCTTATCGAGTCCTTATTCTGGTTATTAATAACCCTAAACCCATAAACCCCTAAACCCTAAACCCTAAACCCTAAACTAAGGCCCCTACCCCCTCCCCGTCCCCTTTATTGGAGTCCTTATGATGAGATGGCCCTCCCAGTCTCTCGGGAGAGGATCGAAAACGTAGATCGCCTCATTTGGGACCCTATACCACTACGGGGTACTTTATAGGAGCGCCCTAAACCCCAAAACCCTAAACCCTAAACCCTAAACCCTAAACCCTAAACCCTAAACCCTAGTTAAGGGAGCTACTTTTTGGATCCTCCTAGAGGGGCCCTGGGTCAAGGATGACATGAATGGGTTTAGGGTTTAGGGTTTAGAGTTCAGGGTTTAGGGTTTAGGGTTTAGGGTTTAGAGTTCAGGGTTTAGGGTTTAGGGTTTAGGGATTAGGGTCACAGACAGAATTTTGCCTCGCTCGCATCGCACTTGCGATCTCGAACGTTGCTATAAATAAGACGGGCTTCTGTCCGTCATCAGTAGTTCGAATTATCAGTATATCGTTCCTTCAGCTACTATATCCTGCCGTTTTCCTAGAGTGTTTCACAAGCACAACAACAGAGTTTCTAGCAACTGTTAGTTTCAGCTATATCAGTTTCATAATATGGGCTTGAGCGTGACCACCCCCAAGAGCCGCTCGCCCGCACATGTGCGGCTTATCACCCTAAGGCTCCATGTACCGTTTTAGTAGTTACTTAGGCCTTAAACGGGGTCCGCATATTGGTACTTTAAGGCTTAAGTATCTACTATATGGGTACATGGACTAAACTCTAAACCCTAAACCCAAAACCCAAAACCCAAAACCCAAAACCCTAAACCCTTAACCCAAAACCCTAAACCTTAAACCCTAAACCCTAAACCCTAAACCCTAAACCTTAAACCCCTAAACCCAAAACCCTAAACCCTAAACCCTAAACCCGAAACCCTAAACCTTAGGTTATCAGAGTTTCAGGAGCCCGGCCTGCAACACGCAAGCCTTATAACCAGAAAGCCCATACTGAAGTAGGGTTTAGGGTTTAGGGTTTAGGGTTTAGGGTTTAGGGTTTAGGGCTTATCCCGTAGCCCATGTTCAGATCCTTAAGCAAGTTCCTGTATACGCCACAGAGTGGGGTTTGCAGCGGTTCAGTAGAACAGACTGCCCACAACTCCATGCTAATTCTGAGTTTTGAATATATCAAATTCGACACCGCAAGCATACCAAAACAAACTGACAACTCTGACAACCCAAACCGTAAATCAATCCCACAACTTTAAAGCCCTACACCGCAAGCCCTTCGACGAACAACTGTGAAACCTTAAGCCTAAACCCTAAACCGTAAACTCTAAACGGTTAAGTCTACAGATTTCTTGCAGGAGCAGCTGGCAATGGCTGTCCCATCCTTTACTCAGGCAACGCAAAACTGTCGGGCTCGGGTTTGGGCTTTAGGGTTTAGGGTTAAGGGCTTTAGGGTTCACCTTGAAGTACTTAGAACCTATTCTAGGTTGGTTTTGGTGGCATTGTCTATTTTCCATATTTGGGTTTATAAGGGGCCCTTTATATACATATTTTCCAGATTGTTGAAAGGCCAACCCAGCATTTTCCGGAGGTTCCTATTATCAACCCTGACCAGAACATAGAATTTATAGGGACCCTACCAGAAAGGTAGGCTTAGATAGCTCACGATAGGGTGTGGGGTTAAGGGTTTGGGGCTTGGCTGACTATGCAAGCCATATTGTCGAATGTCTGGAAGAATTCATATGCCTCAAACCTCATTGGGTTTCCTAGGTTACTTCAGTGTCCAAAGTGTAGTAGATTACGTAAGTTCATGTAGGAAGTACACCGTTCTTGAGGTTTTGTAGGAATCGCGGGACTTCACAGGTAGGACACAGGTAGAGTTACAAATGGGAGTCCGATTGATGATATACATCCTGCATTACCTAGTGGTTCTGAAATCTCCGGTGCAGGAAGAGTGCGAGCTCGTCACACCCTCCCTGGCCTTGTCGCAGCTTTGGTCTCAGCATCGAAGCGGCTGTTTAGGGCTTAGGGTGTCGGGTTTGGTGTTCGCGACTCAATGTTTTTTTTTTATAATGCTGCCGTAAGTAATATGTTACAGGGTTGAAGTTTACTCATTGGTTATTGTGGTGATTTCACATGATGTAAAGCTGAAGAAGAAAGCACCTTGCTTTTGGTTGGTCCCCTAACCCTATAAACCCTATAAGCTAAGTTAAGCTATAAAATCTGCACCCCATTGAACCCTAAACCTTTCACACCCTAAAGCCCTGAACCCTAAAGCATAATTAGGGTTGCTTTTGGAGATTGTCTGAATCTCCCAGGTGGCCGCGCCGTTCTGTTTAGGAGTGTAGGCTTCAGGGTCTGGGGTCGGTTTAGGGTTGGTGGGCTCACGACTTTAGGGGCTTGTGGCTTTTGGGCACAGAATTGCAGATTCGGGGTAGTCCACACATGCATTCAATAGCTCTGGTTGCTAGCAGGACCGGGTTGCTCTGGGTGATCAGAGCCTACAACCTACAAAGTATATCCATGACAGGAAAGGTTTGTGTATTTGTGCAGGGGATCCAAAAACCTATTGTTTTTTGGGTGGCACACCTTGTAATTAAGGGGCCATAACCTGCTGTTTCGTAGGGTTTGGGGATAAAGGTACACCCGGACCCTAACCCCTAAACCGTCTTGTCTATGTTAGAATCTGAAAGCATCGGAAAATCCTCGGCAAATTCCCACAACCGTGCTAAGACCTTCCGCTTCTGTTTAAAGGGCTGTGACCCTCTAAACCCGAAGCGCTTCAACGTGGCGATCTTTTGGTTTCGGGTTTCGAAAACCCCCAGTTTGCTCCAGAACCCAATAGGCCCAAAACCGGTTCAACCCATCTGTTGAAGAATCTTGGTCCTCCCACAATTTCGGATATTTAGGGTTTAGGAACGGAAAACCCTGCAGAAAACGATCCTTCGGTAGCCGTCTGTCCCAAAGGAAATGCTGTTCTATTTCTGTGAAGAGCCGTTCTATGATGCACACTGCATGCTTGCCAGGTCTGCGACCCGAAACCCCAATAAAAGTAAACCTCTATGAAAACCTCTCGGACGCCCTTACATGCTACGTAGGCCCAAAAAATCAACCCCCATAATTACCCCCATAATGGACATCAACCCCTAAACAACCCCAAACCCGAAACCCTAAACCTAAGCCCTAAACCCCTAAACCCTACACCCTAAACCCACAGCACTTAAAAAAAAAACAAAAACCCTGTAAACCCTAAACCCTAAACCCTAAACCCTAAACCCCAACCCGAAATACTAAGCCGCCGATCTGCAGGCTCATGCCCGACACCTTACGGCGGGCCTTCCTGGAGCGGTGTGCAGAGGCTGCAAGTCTCGTTTGCGCAGACCGTGGCTTAGGGTTGAAAGTGAAGGGCTTATGTAGGCTTTAGGGTTTCGGTTTAGGGTTTGGGTTTAAGGTTTTAGGGTTTAGGGTTTAGGGTTTAGGTCTGGGGTTTAGGGTTTAGGGTCAGTTTAGGGTTTAGGGTTTAGGATTGAAAGTGAAGGGCTTAGCATTTTAGGGCTCCCTAAACCCTAAACCCTAAGGGCTAGGGACCCTTGTAGGTTGTTGGGGTTAATATGGAGACTACCTGGCTATATAAGGGGTATAAAAGGACTATACAATGGTTGTTTAAGGTAATGGGATTAAGGGTCCCTATCAGGGGTCCCTCCTAAAGTCCTTAGATAAACCCTAGCCCTAAACCCCAACCCTAAAGCCTAAATCCTAACCCTAAACCCTACAGCCCTAAAGCCCTAAGCCAAAGGGTCTAGGGTTGTCCAGGCCCTTTCTGCGTCTCCCGGGGTGTAGCGGTTTTGAAGCGTCTTGAGACGTGGGCTTGAGGGTTTCGGGAATGGGGGTTTAGGGTTTTAGGGTTTAGGGTTTAGGGGTTTGGGGGGTTTTGGAGTTTTGGGGGATCTGGGGAATGGGGGTTTAGGGTTTTAGGGTTTCTGAATGATCTTCAGCTGGAACTGTGGGTACCGCAAGCTGGTCATAAGGGGGGTCGGTTTCCATGGCGGCTGACATGAGGCTCTGCTACCTTTTTCCACTCCACACACAAACGTTGGCAGTCAGCTGGGTTGTACAAAGTGCTGACATCCTGCCTTGTCTTATGAGTTCTAACTGGTCCTGGCTCAAGGGGCATCGTCGTAGCCCTCCCTTGAACCCCAAGGAGAAAACAAAAGCGGCGTCTTCACTATCTGAAGCACGACCCATTCCAGACCTGAGGGCGATTTCATGCATCAACACTCCTCCTCTTTTGGAGGGATCACCGCAAAAAGCTATCGTGATGCCTCACAGCCCTCAGGAAGTACATTTCCATCTGTGACCTTGTAAGAGAGCGGGAACTTGTTGTCACAGTAGTGGCACACCTGCACTCGCTTCAACTTCGATTTATTTGCGTGTCGAAGTCCATGACAGCTTTCTACAAAATGCAGCTTGTCCCCATACTCCGACATGATGAAGCCACGGCGGTGCCTTACGAAGTCTCCACTACGTGCTGAGGACAGCGCCGCCCTCAAATCTGGATCATCATCAACCCTCATATTCTGTCTTGTACTCGTCGTAGATACCTGGGTCATAGGAGGAACTTGTGCTTCCACTTCCGTAGCCACCGTAGGCGTAGCCACCGTAGGCGTAACCACCTTTGGCTTTATATATTTTTCGGCCTCGTTGTACATGGGGTCGGCGGAACTGCTTGACATGGACGCCAGTTCCTCTTGAAGCGCCCTTGATGCCTGGTTTCTGATCTTCATCAACCGCCTCGCCTTTGCTAGCGTGGTTTCATCCTCGCCAAAACATCTCATTGCCACCCACTTTAGCAGCTCCCAAACTCCCAGCAATGCAATTCCTGCCATTGCAACGATCACATAGAACTCGACGCTGCCGTCATACTCGATTGGCTTCTTGTTGTAGAGCTCTGCACCTGAGGCTTTCGGCATTCCAGCTACCAACATCACCCATACGAGCATCCTCATCAGGTCGTAGTAATCCGGACCTGCCAAACTCTTGAGAATCGCCTTGCGATCGTCATCCTCGAAGTCCTCTGCTGAGCACATACCCCACAAGCGCCTGAGCTCTTCTAAGCGAGAGGCCGGCACCGGCTTTGTTCCCATGTCCGCCACTTGTACATCTCCAGGAGTGTGCTCCACCTTGATCCTTCCCTCGGCCGTCTCCATACGAATGAATCTTGCCTTCACCTTCAAGTGGCGAGTCTTCCATGACCCCGGTGCTGTAGTGGCCAAACCGCAAGCCGCTGTATTGTCCACTCGCAGAACCACTGGTTCCGTTCCATCGCTTTCCTCCACCTCCATGACCCATGCTTGGAGGCCTGCAGCTTGTTGACTGGCGTTCAACAACTCCACGAGCTCTGCTTCTGCCGCAGATAGAACCACAGTCGCCTGCTTCGTCATTCTCCAAGCTGAAAAACCCCCATACGTCGCTGTAGTCACACAACCGAAGCTTCTGTCACCCTGCGGAGCGAAACTGGCATCCGAGTACGCCACCACTGGCAGGCCTTGACCATCATAGCATAGGCCCAAAGTTGGCGTAGCTGCCAAATACCGCATTGTGACTTTGGCCAAACGGATGGCCGCTTGAGGATCCTTTGTGGCATTTGAACACACATGTGCGGTAGCGAACCCCACGTCGGGCCTCGTTCGGGTCACAAGCCACAGTAGCTCCCCTGCCATCCTTTGAGCTTGTTTTACCATCTCCGGGTCGATCACCATGAGAACTGCCTCCTCCTCATCGTCGTCGGTCGATGGCATGACTTCCTTGGTGGCTGGTACCATTGAGGGACGTCTGCTTTCTTCGGGGTAGCTTTTAAGGAGCTCCGTCACATAGCTTCCCTGCGAAATGTGAAAGCTAGTGATATCTCCCATTGCTTTCCTCCTCACGTCCATTCCCAGGTACCTGACTGGCTCGTGTCCAAGCCACTCCATCGGCGAGCACTTCCAGCCTTCTTCTCCTT
>CAJNDV010034581.1:17707-28300 GCA_905221635.1 Symbiodinium sp. CCMP2456 | reverse complement strand
GGTTTAGGGCTTAGGGTTTAGATGCTCCAGCATCGGAAAACTTAAACCCCGAACGTTATAGGCCCTGAAACCGGAAGCTCTGGATCTTCGCGGCTACGAATTGGGAAAAACTTGGGTAGCATCTGTAAACCATCAGGCAACGTAGCAAGAGCAGCTTTGTATTATGGGTAGTTCTCCAAATTAAGGTCCCTTGTAGGGTCCTTTTTCTAAGGGTTTCGTACTATTTGGGGGACCTATCACGGGACCCTAATTACAACCCTAAACCCTAAACCGTGTAATTTAGAGAACTGCCAGCATGGCCCCATGGCTGTCATGTTATACGTGGGGCAACCATGACTCTAACTACTCCTAGGTCTATCCCCGATTGAGTTAGCTAAGCATAATCCTGCCTGAGACCATCTTGATCTTACGGCGTCGTGTGAGCAGATAAAGCCGAGGACTTGGAGCGCAGGGCCCGAAAATCGCAAAATCCTTAACACCTAACTAACAACACGTGCGGTTCCCGAAGCCCTACCCTAAGCCAATAAACCGTTGTTTGCACGATCTTCGCATAAACCTGAGTACAGGATTTGTGGTGGACCGCACAAGTACTGAACCTTGCCTGAACCCTAAACCCTGATCACTAAACCTTATGCCCGAATCCCTAAACCCTGAACCCTAAGCACTAAACCCTAAACCCTAACCCAAGGTCTCCACGTAAGATCTGATGTGGCTGGTAGTCAGCTGAAGAAAATCCTTTATTGCTTGGCTCCAGCCATTTGGATCGAAGATAGGGATGTCGTTTGGGTCATGTCCCCTAAACTAACTCAAGCCCGTCGAGGCACGGCCGTGAAGTGTAAGCCTCAAAACCTTTCCGTGGTGCCCATGGGTTGTATGGTGGTTTTTCGAAGGGCTGTATACTTTTCATGGTGTTTTGAAAAGTCAAAAGAATCGCAGGTATTCCATCTCCTGCAGATACCCTATTTCCAGATATTCTGTTTCAGGTCAACAAGAGCTACTAGAGCCCTAAACCCGGCAACCCCGAAACCAAATCCCCTAAACTCAAAACCCCTGAACCCCTAAGCCCCCTAAATCCAAAACCCCTAAGCCCCTAAACCCAAACTCTGAACCCCTAAACCCAAACCCTAAACCCCGAAACCCCCAAATCCTAAAACCCTAAACCCGCAAACCCTAAACTGGCGGACCAGAAAGATGCACCCTTCTATGATCGGATAATCTGGTAAGAAGGGTGCCGCAGGTTTCCGGTGTATGGGTTTAGGGTTTAGGGCTTAGTCTCGTCATTCCCGAGAGGTCTCCTGGTCCGGATACAACCTTAGTATGTGGAATGGTTTTTTTGCGGCACATCACGTAGGGATTATGAGAGGACTAAACCCCAAACCCTAAACCCTAAGCCCTAAACCCTTAAACCCATTACTGATCGTTCAGACGCCTATTCAACTCCCACCGGATATAGGCGAGGCATGACGAATCACCAGCGTAGTGAATGTAAACTAGACTGGATGAGTAGTAGAATTGGGCTATGGTACAACCAGAGGCATGCTAGAATTGAAATGCGTATCGGGCAACCAAAGTAGTCAGATTTGCACGAAGTAGTTTTTGTAGAATTGCGGCCACTCTGACTTCTCGATTGGGAGGCTGGTGATGGTGCAATTGACTGTTGCGTGCCACACCTGCTCGAGATCACTCAGAAACGGCTGGCCTCGTGCAGCTGCAGCGATCAATTCTAAAGCTGTGGCGCTTGGGGGCAGCGGGCCGAAAACTAGTACGCGGGCGCCTTACTATTCTATACAGCAAGAGGGCTAGAGGGTATAGTATACGTAGTACAAATACGACAAGGAAGAACCGCAAGGACTACGGTTCGTAAGAGCTGATCATGGTTTCGGTGTGTATACATATTATATATATATATATATATACGTAGTAATAGTAATAGTAATAAGAATAAGAACAAGAATACGAACAATAGTAGGATTTATTTTAAAAAAAATCAACCTCCCAGCGCCTCAACCCTAAACTGCTTAAAGTTGTCATACCTCAGCCCTCCCGGTGTTGGGATGTTGCAGATGGGCCTGGGTGAACAATTACAGTATCCCGGATCCCTTTGTAGTCCCTCTTTGTCCCTGTTCTATTTCTAGCATAATAACCCCAAACCCTCAAACAACGATTCATCATGATACAACAAAGGTGGGCCACCCTTTTGCCCTGAACCCTAAACCCCAAACCCTAACTTCTGCTGACTCTGCGGGAGCCTCCGGATTATACAGTCACGTGCACCTGTACGACTACGCACGTTATAAATAATGTGGGCTACAACAAGAGCTACCTTACTTATAAGCCCACTTATAACTACTCATGAAGCTCCAAGTACGTGTTTCTTACCGATATCAGTGATATGCCTAGCTTCATACCTCCTCCCTAAACCCTTAACCTCCGAAGCTTGACATAAAACCCTCGTAGAACCAGAAGATACCTTAAAGGAACCCGTCTTGAAGCCCCTGACATTCGAAACCCCCAAAACTCCCGTAAACCCTACACCCTAAACCCTAAAAACCTAAACCAAAACTCCCGCAGCGCGCCGGCGGAGCGCTGGTAGCGGACTCCAACCGGTAGGCACGGACCTTGATTCAGCGAAGGGTACCCGGAGGCTCCACATATAAGAGTTTCCGAAAATAAGGGGCACCTTATTTTCGGATCCTTATAATAGGGATCCTACTATATTTAGGGTACTATATTAGGGTCCCGTATGTTCGGAAACCTCCATATAGTACCATTATGCAATTAGGTCCCACAAGACTATCCTTACTAAGGTTTTAGGGAGCTAATTCCATAGCGGTACTATATGTGGAGCCTCTGCGGTATTCCTCAGTTTACACAGAACGGTTTAGGGTTTTCGGGCTTAGGGTTAGTATCTAACCTGCGGGGGTTCGTAAAACTACCTTACGAAGGGCTTCATAAGGGTTGAGAAGCCCTAAACCCTAAACCCTAAATAGCAATAGGTCAGATTGAATCTTCAAAGGAGCCTGGGGGCTGAAGGTTAAGCACCAAGGTTTTGGGATCGTGTGGTTTTAGGGCTTTGGGCTTATGGTGTTTTGGGTTGAAAGGTTTTAGGATTGGACGGGGCTAGTTTAATCGGATAGAAGCATTTCGGGATATCGCGTTCAGGGCATTTGCAAGCGATCGGGGTTGGCTTTCGGAACCCTAAACCCTAAACCCTAAACCCGCAGACGTTGCCAGCGCGGTGGATGAGTCTGCTCCGGCATCTTCCAGCTGTCAGTCTGCTCCGGCTGCGAGTGATGCACCGCATTTGGGTTTAGGGTTTATGGTTTAGGGTTTGGGGTTTAGGGCTAACACCGGATTGTAGCTAAATGGTGCTGGGATTCAGTACTCTTACGGATTAAGGCTATTGGGTTTTCAACTTTTGGGCTTCTACTATAGAAGCTCAACGACTGACAAGCAAACACAGATCTATCGACCGGTCTTCACCTGGTCCTGCACAGTGCTGCTGTCACCATCGTCTCCAAAAATCGCAGCAAAAGCCGGTTCGGAGACTTAGATCTGCTGCACAGTCCTCAGCTGACGTTGCACAGCACTACTGTCGCCCCCTCGGCCGGCATGACCCCAGGTCACAACCGAGCCATCGCCAAGAATGGCAGCAAAAGCACCGTCAGAGGCTTGGATGTTCTGTACATGTTTCAAGTGCTGCTGTGCAGCACTGCTGTCGCCGCCAGTGGCAGCATTCCCCCAAGTCACAACGGTTCCGTCGCCAAGAATGGCAGCAAAAGCACTGGCAGAGGCTTGGATCTGCTGCACATTCTTCAGCAGACCCTGCACGACACTGCTGTCGCCACCACTGGCAGCATTACCCCAGGTCACAACCGATCCATCGCCAACAATGGCAGCAAAAGCGCCGACAGAGGCTTGGATCAGCTGCACATTCTTCAGCTGGCCCTGCACTGTACCACTGTCGCCACCAAACCAAGCATCACCCCAGGTCACAACCGATCCATCGTCAAGAATGGCAGCGAAAGCACTGCGAGCGGCTTGGATCCGCTGCACATTCTTCAGCTGGGCCTGCAACGCACTAGTGTCGCCACCACAACTGGCATCACCCCAGGTCACAACAGATCCATCGCCAACAATGGCAGCAAACGCACCGCCACGAGCGGCTTGGATCTGCTGCACGTTGCTCAACCGATGCTGCACAGCACTGCTGTCGCCCCCGGAGTCAGCATCACCCCAGGTCACCACAGATCCATCATC
The DNA here is from genome assembly GCA_905221635.1 of Symbiodinium sp. CCMP2456. Taxonomy (NCBI): domain Eukaryota; class Dinophyceae; order Suessiales; family Symbiodiniaceae; genus Symbiodinium; species Symbiodinium sp. CCMP2456. Next base: position 24,040 of record CAJNDV010034581.1, on the reverse strand, counting down.
AAGAATGGCCGCAAAAGCCGGTGCGGAGGCTTGGATCTGCTGCACATTCTTCAGCCGACCCTGCACAGCATTACTGTCGCCACCCCACTCAGCTGGACCCCAGGTCACAACCGATCCGTCGCCAAGAATGGCGGCAAAAGCACTTTCAGAGGCTTGGATCTGCTGCACATTCTTCAGCAGACCCTGCACATCACTACTGTCGCCACCCCCGGCAGCAGCACCCGAGGTCACAACCGATCCGTCACCCAGAATGGCAGCAAAAGCGCTGGCAGAGGCTTGGATCTGCTGCACATTCTTCAGCTGGCCCTGCACAGCGCTACTGTCGCCACCAGAGGAAGCATCACCCCACGTCACTACGGATCCATCGCCAAGAAGGGCAGCAAAGGCAAAAGAAGTTGACTGCATTCGAACTCCGTTTACCTTGTTCATGGTTGGGGTAGTATTAAAAACTCAATTTTATATTCCTTACTGGGTTTAAGTACCCTTAAAAATGTAAAATGTTACCCAACTATGACAAAGTTACATGGAAGGTCAGCGAGTCGCTGCTCTGAATCCGGGAGCTCTTTGTCTCGAGACCCTAAACCCTAAACCCTAAACCCTAAACCCTAAACCCTAAACCCTAAACCCTAAACCCTAAACGCATCCGTCCAGAACTCCCCAGGAGTCCACCAGTCGCCCTTTCCCGACTCCAAGGGCGATCCTTAGTCGCTGAGTTCATAAGAGTTTAGGGTTTAGGGTTTAGGGTTTAGGGTTTAGGGTTTAGGGTTTAGGGTTTAGGGTAAAGTGTACACTTTCAGCTTTGTAGTTAGTAATATGATCCCAAAAAGTGTAAAGTGTGTCCACTCAGCTACTGGGGATCTGTGCCCGCTGCGTCAGCGTCTCCACAGTTTCGTCCAGGCCTGCTTGCAAAACTGGGTTCTTGTTAAGGGATTTAATTTAAGTTACCATAATAAGGAAACCATATTATTTACTATAGATCCCTATTATGGTAACTTAAATTAAACCCATTAACAAGAACCCAGAAAATAGCTGTCTTGCCGCTCAGCAATGACACTTCCACGGTAATCATCGACATGCTCCCGGAAGCACGGGGTTGAGCCCCTCCCCCAAAAAAGCACTGAACCCAAAACTCACGCTTTCTGGATCTGACATGTTCTTGCAGGATTCCGGCTGAAATTTTGTGCAGACGGATTAGGGCGGGACTTCGGGCTTCGTGATCTGAGACTTGTGTTTCATGATGGTTCACAGTTTAGGGTTTTCAGAAGGTTTCGCCAAAGACTCTCCGGTCCCCGGAGCACCGGGGGGGCGCTGAAGACGCACCGACGCAGCTGTGTACACTGTCTCATTGCGGGCGCCTATGTGACTCCCATGGCAAACCCTAAATCCTAAACCCCTAAACCCGAAAGCCTAAACGCCAAAGCCCTAAACCCTAAACCCCTGAACCCTAAACCCCTGAACCTCATACCCTAAACCCTAAACCCCTAAACGACTAACCCTACAGCAACAGCTTCATGCCTTGGGTTCGTTGTCGCCGAAGGCACCATTTAGCCTTTAGACCCCTAAAAGGGTCTAGAGTCCAGGGGGGGTTTTTAATACCCTAAACCCTAAACCTTAAACCCTAAACCCCTAAACCCGAAACCGGGCTTAATGCCGAGATCCTGTGCGGAACCCTGAACCTGGGCACCCCAGCCGTGCTCCAGGTGGCGAGGGCACAGTTGACGGCCCATAGTCCCGACTCTAGGAGTATCACGATCTGACAGGGGCTTGGGGGGTTCAGGGATTGGGACTTAAAGGTTGTAGGGCGCAGGGTTTAAAAAAAACATATATATATATATATATATATATACGGCTTAAGATTTGGCGTTTGGGGTTTAGGGTTTGGCGCTCTGCAGGCTTTAGTTTAGGAAGAAATCCTGTCAGGGATTCCGTAAGGCATCTATAAGGGTTGCGCAAGGGTTCTAGCGAACCTTGGGGCTGTAGGCTGTTAGCGAACCTTGGGGCTGTAGGCTGTCGGGTTCAGGGGTTGAGGGGTCGAGGTTTAGGCCCTAAGCCATAAACCCTGAACCCTAAACCCTGATCCCTAACCCCTAAACCCCAAACCCCAAACCCTAAACCCTAAACCCTGAATCCTGAATCCTAAACCCTCGGGTGCAGGTTTTCGGGTTCAACCCACCCTTGAAACCCTGAGCCCTGAAGCTCTAGTCTGCATACCGACGCCCTGCGTGAAGGTTCAGATAGGGTTATATGGCTTAGGGTTTATAAGCGTAGTGATAATTATTCACAAATTAACGGTGGCTGGAAATATTTTAGCTGGCGGTGCAAGTAGAACTACTAAATCATCGCTTTACTTGGAGGTTCCGGGTTAGTTATAGTGATAAGCGGGCTTTTAAGTAGGGTAGCTATATATAGTTTGGACACACATTGAGGGACTTCTAACCCCACTTATAACCACCCATGAACCTCCAAAGACTTGACACCACCGTCCCTATGGTGGTCCGGGCCTCAACGGCGTACGCGAACCGCTGTCGCATTAGGGTTTAGGGTTTATGATCTGGCACCCGGGCATTCGCACAATAATACACTATAGCATTCTTAGTGGAGGAGTGACATGAGCATTATAGGATGGGCTGTGTGCTGAGCACCAAATCCACTTCCGGCCGCAATGTAAACTCTATTCCAGCTGCAATTCCTAAGAGCTAGTTTCGTGCACATCAGGGTCTGGTATCCAAGCCCTAAGCCCGATGTGCTGTTTGAACCCTAGCCCTAAATCCTACATCCGAAACCCGAAACCCTAAACCCGTGAACCCCTAAACCGAGGAACCCATGCCAGTGCGGCCATCCAGTAGAAGGACCCATTCGTCCGGCCGAGCTTGGCCAAGCCTCAACATGCAGGTTTAGGGTTCTCGGGTGTAGGGCTTAGGGTTTGAGGTTTTGGAGTTTAGGGTTGCCCAGACCCCCGGGAGGATCCGAAAAGTAGATCCCTCACATAAGGGGGGTCCTACAGAGCACACCTACTTGCTAGATCCTTCATCGGTTTTCGCGTTACTATAATACAGAAGCCATATCATGTATCATAGAGCCGTATCGGAGTCACGTCAAACATAACCTCCTTAACAAGAACCCAATATATGGCGGTTCGGGGTTCAGGGTTTTGGTACTGGACGGAAGCCGCTCTCAAATAGCCTGCGGAACAGGAACACGCAGTCTTGTTTGCATCCTTGAGCTGCACGGCGAACTCCATAGATGTATTCACATCCGGAAGCGGGTGTGCCCGCCTCTCCCGTGCCACGGCTGGCTTGAGGCTTATTGGTTCATAACACGGATCCGACGACTCAATCGCGGCCCTAAACCCTAAACCCCAAATCCTAAACTCAAACCCCTCAATCCTAAACCCTAACCCTTAAATCCTAAAGCCTAACCCCTAAATCCACCCCTAAATCCTAAACCCTAAATCCTGGTGCCAACGGGCTAGCCGCAGCACTTGGACACTCACCTTCACGAGGAGAGCATGGGGTCGATGGTACCGTGTTTAGCTTTTAGGGTATAGGGTTTAGGGTTTAAGGTTTAGGCTTTAGGGTTTTGGGGAGCCTGATAATGTCTTCCTCCTTTTCCCCCTAAACCCTAAACCCCAAACCCTAAACCCTTAACCCTCAAGCCTAAACCCCTAAACCCCAAACCCTCTAAACCTTAACCCCTACCGGTCTTACTTCTGAGAACTGAGCAGAGCGCCTTTCTTTGGCCTTCCAGCCTAAACCCTAAACCCTAAACCCTAAACCCTAAACCCTAAACCCTAAACCCTAAACCCTAAACCCTAAACCCTAAACCCTAAACTCTAAACCATAAACCCTAGACCGTTCCAGGTAGACCCTGGCCCTTCTCCAGGCTCGGGATTCCCCCGGGTTTAGGGTTTAGGACTTCAGGTTTCAAACTTTAAGGGTTAGGACTTAAGGTTTAGATTTTAGAGTTTAGGGTTCAGGACTTAAGGTTTGGGGTTTAGGGTTTAGGACTTAGGGTTTGGGGTTTCGGGTTCAGGATTTAGGGTTTAGGGTTACTCGCGTTCCCGCAGGAATACTCAACCCCAAGCCCTATATGGGTAGTTCTCTAAAGTAGGGTCCCGTTTAGTAGGGTCCTTTTTTTGCGGGTTTAGGGTGTAGGCTTCGGCTTGAGCGTTTTAAGTGTCGAACAACCCTCGTCAAGAAGCATTTGGCTCTTGTGATAAGTGTTCAGTTCCCTAAGATGGGGTTTACCCTCCCGCAAGGGAGTTTAAGGGTAGCCTTGTGATAGCTCTAAACCCGCACGGCCAGTTAGGATTGGAAGGACCCTTGGGAATATTACTGCCAGTAAGGTCCCTTTTCAGAGAGCCAAAAAAAAGAGGGTTATGCATCGGGTTACAGGTTGGAGATTCGCGGCTCACGCACCACAAGAAACCCTGAACCTGGAGTATTTGGACAGGACAGGACCTACCTTTCTTAGGGCTATGGTCGCATGGCCTCTACTACTACGGGCCGAACACTACGAAGCGCAGGTTTCGCATAGCCAACCCTTAACCCTTAACATCCCATAACCCATGACAGCCCAAAGGCACTTAAAGTCACATGGGGCACAGGATGCACAGGTTGCCAGGCACGCATTGCCTGTAAGATGCACCCTGGCGCACGCTGTCGCACGGGTTAAGTTTAGTCGGTTTAGGGTTTAGGGGCTGGGCCACACGAGCTATGAACATCGCCTGGAATCCTCCGACATGCAAGCTTTGAGCCCCGAAGCCCTCAAGCCCTAAACTCACAAATTCAAAACAAAAAACGACATCAAAGACGTAAAACCTGTAAACGCCTCTGTAACCCTCATACACCGCATCCCTGAACCCTAAACCCTAAACCCCTAACCCCTAAACCCCTAAGCCCCTAAAGCCCTAAACCTTAAGACCTCTAAACTCTCAGGCATCCCTGCCGTTTATCGGCCCGTAGTCGATGATGGCAAGGAGAAAATAAACAAAGGCCTCGGTGCTTCACATAACGGGGTGGGATTTAAGGTGTAGGGAGGGGGCTTCATAATTATTGAGAAGCCACTTCGAAGGAAAGCTTTCGGAGCTTTGGGGATACCTTATACTACGATCTAGGCCCCTACCCCTAGACTAGGGCTTCGGATGCAGAATTCAGAGTTTAGGGTTTGGGATTCAAGATCCAGGTTCCAGAGTACACAATAGCCTCGGTGCGTGCATTCAGCAGGTTTAGGGTTGAGGTACAGGGGTTATAGGCTTTAGGGTACATTGAGCATAGCCACAGTTTAGGGTGTAGGGCTTAGGTGCTTTCATAGATAAACAAAAGGCTTTGAAGTACTTTATGCTTTACTTCTCTGAGAATATGGAACCCCAAGATGGTATTGGCAATTATGCAGGCGTTTCGGATGAACGGCTTCGCAGCCTCGGATCTAGGATTTAAGATCTAGGGTTTCGGGGCGGATGCACGGTAGGTTTTACCGTAGGCCAAAGAAGGCCTCCCTTTTTAAGGGCTTGTACAGGGAAACCATAATGACGAACCCGAGAAAGATGGGTTATTTGGGTGCTATGGTAGGGTTTAGGGTTTTGGAGTAAGGATTCGGATTGAGAATTGAAAACTGAGTGTTTCGGACTCGGGATCTACCTCAACCCTAGAATCACGGTTTAGGGTTTAGGATTTGGTTTAGGGTAAACCCCAAACCCTAACCAGCACTTCTATTGGCCGGTGTCCCCGCTATTACCGGCGTGACTGCTAGGACGGCTGTAGCACTCCCGGCCGCAGTCGTATCAACTTGGTCGCAGAAGTTTTGCTCCGAAGACAGCTTCGAGCGCGACAGGAGAATGAGCGATCGAGCGCTTGTTAATCGCAGCTCCAGCGGTGGGTCCTCGGTGGGGCGCGGGAGCTGAAGGTACTTGACAAGGAGTTGCCACGCAGGAAACTTTCGACGGCGAACCAAATAAATTGAACCCAAAACTTCGCCACCGCCTATGGAGCATCAGCAGACGGGGTTTCGGCCGATCTCCGATTTGGCTCGGCTCGTCTCGCGAGTCAATGAGTGGGCGAGTTAGTGAGTCGGTGAGTGCACTAACTTAAACTGCCACTGCAACGCTCTTCTTTTTGCAGCCTCCTTGTCAACGAAACGGGCTCTCCTTGTGTTTGATCGCGGGCTTGCGGGGCCTGAGCAAGTGACGTGGTGACGGGCGGGGCGGAGGCAATGTCGTCACCGCGGCAATTGTCAAGACAAGACCCTTATCGCCATCATCCGTGTGCCATCATCGCGGCATCTGTCAAGACAAAAACCTACGGCGGGCAGCCGTCACCGAATCTGCCGCGATGG
>CAJNDV010034581.1:1916-13369 GCA_905221635.1 Symbiodinium sp. CCMP2456 | reverse complement strand
CTAAACCCCTAAACCCTAAACCCTAAACCCAGGGCCCTTAAAACCCCTAAACCCTAAACCCTAAACCCCTAGAACCCCTAGAACCCCCAACATCAAAAGCGTGCAAGCATGATACAGCCGAGGCCGCCACAGCCATCGGAAAGGCGCCTGAACACACAGTGAAGGGTTTAGGGTTTAGGGTTTAGGGTTTAGGGTTTAGGGTTTAGGGTTTAGGGTTTAGGCTCATAGCCAGGGCTCGAACTTCAAAATGGGTGGTTGTCAAAATTAGGGAACCTAGTACGTAGTGAAGTAGGTACCTCATAAGCCTACTTGAGGTCCGCACGGTATGCATCTTTCCCATCCAATGCAACCCACAGCCTGAAACCCGGAACCTGCACCAAAAATCCTGAAATCCCGACACGTTAAATCCCTAAACCCTAAACCCTGAACAGTAAACCCTAAACCCCTAAACCTAAACTCTAAACCCTAATTAAACCCTGAACCCTGAGACCCCACACCCTAAACCCTAAAACATACTAAGCCCTAAACCCCTGAACCCTTAACCCTAAACTCTCAATCCTGGCTTTCTTGATGTATTGTTTAGGGTTTAGTATGGTTTAGGGTTTAGGGTTTAGTATGGTTTATGGTTTAGGGTTTAGGGGTTTAGGGTTTAGCGTTTAGTATGGTTTAGGGTTTCGGGTTTAGTATGGTTTATAGTTTGGGGTTTAGGGGTTTGGGGTTTAGTGTTTAGTATGGTCTAGGGTTGAGGGCTTATAGGGGTTTAGAGATTCACGGCGTCCTGTACGCTGAAGATCAAGATCAGCGTGTTGATGAGGCCGATCGCACCTGGAAGGACAGAAAGCTGCACGGGGTTGAGGGAAACCAAAAACCACCCTAAACCCTAAACCCGTTTAGGGTTTAGGGAACCGCCAGCCCTAACTTGCACCATTCGGAGACATCTTCAACCTGCGGCGCAAATGGGCCGGGAATGAGGTGACAAGTCAGGCGGGTAGCTTTAGGTCCCCAAATAGTGCGGCACCCTGATATAAAGGACCCTAACAGGGACCACAATTTAGAGAACTACCATGTGCTAACGGGGACTCTGGCAACCGCTTAACCCCGGTCTTCATGAGGTTAAAGCACCATAGTGTATGGAAGTTAGGTTCAGAAGTTTAGGGTTCAGGGCTTCAAGAGTTTCGGGTTTGGGGTTTAAGTCCCAACAAGGAGCCCTTCTAGGAGAATCGTTGCGTTTTCTCACTGCCTTGTTGTCCAAATGCAGCGCACACAAGCGCAGAAACCTATATACTAAACCCCTAAACCCTAAACCCTAAACCCTAAACCCTAAATACTAAACCCTGAACCCTCGACTCTAGCCTGACAACGTCCACAGTGAAACTGGTCAGTCCCCATCGTAACTGCTACAAGGCTTCCTGACAAGGGTTTAGGGTTTAGGGTTTAGGGTTTAGGGTTTAGGGTTTCCTTGCACTACGACCCTTTCGGGTGTTTATGAACTGTTCAGACGTGTTTGTTGCTGGCCTTCTCAAAGTTTGTAGCAGGCGTATAATAAGGGTTTAAACCCTCAATCCTACACCCCTACCCAAACCCTACAGCGTGCTGGCAATATAGGGCCTTGATAATTTGAACAGGCAGGCCTGTGTAGGGTTTTCGTAAGGTTGATTAAAGCTTCAAAACGGATTTTATAGGGGCTTGAACAGGGCTTTAGTTGTGTAAGGCTTCCACTTAGGGGCCTTTATAATTACCTGCAGTATTTTGGGGGCTCCTTATTATAACTATCATATAATATACCACAAAAAAACCCTATTCTAACTATTAAGACCCCTAATCCCTAAACCCTTATAGGTAGCCCTTATAGAACCCTTTAAAGGAACCCCCAAAACACCCTCTTCTAGTTATAAAGGCCCCTATACTCGATTCTTATCGTAAGAATCCCAGGCTCTGATCAGGGCTTGGGGCTTGGAGTTTCTAGGTTCGTAGGAGTTTGGACATGGGTTTAAGGTTTAGGGGTTTAGGGCTTAGGGTTTAGGGTTTAGGGTTTAGGGTTTAGGGTTCAGGGTTCCGATTATAAGAAGCTTTGGGTTTCTATCCGGGTTCCTGTAAGGGTTGATATAAGAAGTTTAGGGTTTCTAGCTTTTGGGATTAAATAGGGGGGGGTTCGTATCTAGGGTTTTACACCGTATCCCCTTCACCCCACGCCGAACCATACCCTCCGGCACCCAGAACAACCCGAGGCTAAGCTCCTCAGCCCTTAAAAGCCGAGCAGTTACAAGCGGTTTTGGGTTGAGGGCTTAAGGTTTACGGCTTAGTTTAGGGTTGTCTGAGACGCAAGAATCTTGCACCGCACCCCTCGATCCCGGCTGAGGGCAGGGCAGGTATACGTCGTCAGCTGAAAGGAGACGTTGAAGCACCGCACGAGTCCTTCCAACATATTTATAATAAGGAACCCCACAATAGTAAAGGTAATTATGAAGGTCCCTATATAACTCACTGGTACCCGGTGGGAGTGACAGAACACAATCCCCCTTCTTGCGTTCACATGCAGCACCAAATCATACAACCATCAACTAGACCCTTAGCTCTAAAGGGGATCGCAGTAGACGTCGTTGCTGCTGTCTTGATCGCAGTCCTATCTCAGTCGCAGAAGCGGCAGAAGCAGCCATCGAATATGTTAAGTTAAAATTAGCAAGGCTCGCACGGAAGCATTGCCCTTACTTTGTCTGAATAAGCCCATACGCACCAGGTCGACCCGAACACAGGCCAGCGAAAATATGCACGAATGTAAGCAGCCAGCAAGCAAGTAAGCAAGTGAGCAAGTGAGCAGGGGAGTACGTAAGCTTCTTCATCCAGCTCAACCAATGCAAAAACCCTAGTGCCTCCAACGCAAAGCGAAGCTTGATTGATTCCCTAAGCCCGATCCTGCATCCTTGCACCCAAATCTGGATCAGTGTTCCGGGCGTCAGGCTTAGCAAGCTTAAACTGTCTGAATCTTGACTAAAGAACATAATGTAGGGGCCTTATTAATCAGAATGGGGTTTTGGGGCCCATTATATTACTAGTATAATAATGAACCCCCCCAAAATACTACAGGTAATTATTTAGGCCCCTATATGAAGCCCTGAAGCCCTGATCCTTACAACCCGAATCCTCAACGCTTTCAGGCCTGACGCGCTCCGAACATCATACTCCACAGATGCTTATCTTAGGGGCTGAGTACCCTAGCCCAAAAAAGGTTAACCTTTTGAATTATAGTAGGATTATAAGAGCCCCAAAAGGTTAAAGGTTACCTACTCAACCACTAAGTTATTGCTGTTTGAGGGACCAGCAGCCAAACGATCCCTATGCGAAGGTCATGTTCTAGTTGGCCCTCTGTTTCCGTGCGAGTTCGTGTGGGTATGGGGCCGTATGGGGAGTAAGCTTATGAAACGTAGACCCGGAACCCTTAGCCCCTACAGAACCCCCATGGAAACCTTATAGATCCTTTTAATGAAAGCTCAAACCCCTAAACCCGAAACTCTACCCGCAAGGCTGGTGCGAGCCTGTCAACGCTGAAGGCAACTCTTCGATGTTGAAGTGGATCAGCCGCAGGAATGGAGGATAGTTGAAATCTACCTGTTCGTCAAAGGTTCCTTAGGGGCTCCTCATGCGTTCTACTATAAAGGTTGTATGAGGATTCAAAGCTAAGTGTCAATTGAAGACTTCGCGGTTCAAGGCTTCGGGCTCTTACAATGGGGTTCTGTAAGGGCTCGTTTCGGGTTCTACAAGTAGGCGCCCTGGGATCTGGGTTGTGGGGCTTGTGCTATTGGGCTTACGGGTTCGGGTTTTAGGGTTTAGGGCTTGGGGTTTAGGATCGGTACATCTACTTGGTGCTTCTGGTTCGTGGATCCGCCTTTAGGCGCAATTTAGTCGGATGGACACTTGCCTACTATGGGTGTAGGATTAGCGATGATGATGGTTGTAGATCGTGGGTTCGACAGGAGGAGAACAAGATGAGACCTCACCTCCAAACCTCCCTAAACCCTGAACCCTACTCCCTAAACCCTACACCCTACACCCTACACCCTAAACACTAATTAAACCCTAAACCCCAAACCCTGAACCCTACACCACAGGAGCACCACGTCAACCCTTCTAAGCCTCAAACCGAAAATCTCAAGCCAACCCACACCCCAAATCCTACAGTCCTAAACTAAGCCTATAACCTCAAAATCCTCAACGCTGTTTGCTTAGTAAGGGTCCCGAAATACTAACATTTTCCCAAACCCTAAAGATACTAGACCCTACTACCCTAAGCCCTCCCCGGCTGAATGGGTTAGGCACTTCTGGTCCCCAATGAGCTTTAGTTGGATCTGGGTTCTTGACGTTCAAGGCGGATACAGCCCATGTACGCTAGTGGCCTCCTAAAAAGTTCACGAATAAAGACACTAAAAAAGGAAAACGCAAAGAAACGGAACCCCCTTCGACCTAGAAATAGAAACCTAGTTGCTATAGCAGCATTACCGAATAGAACAGGGCCTGCGCTAGAGTATTGTACAACCCCTAATCTAGTCTAGCAGAGTATAATAAAGCAGAGCGGAGTACAACAGATACCTACAACAGGACTATATTCAGAGAATATTGCCAAATTCAAACTGTTGCATAAACTGTTCAGACCTTTACGTTGTCGGGTTCATTCGTATTGGCCTTGACAGTAGCTGCATCATCATGCTCAAAAACTTCTGATGATGGGAACACGCCTTGTGAAACGTGATGAAGCTGATGTTTGTGGTGAAAATGAAAAATAACTGAAAAACTGTGATAAGATTGCAGATTGCAATGCATTGGATGACTCAGACGATTTGAAAGGCCATGCGGATGACGAAAAGAGGATGATGACGATGGTGCCTGCGACGATGACGACGACGACGCGGATGGCCGTCACCGTGGCCATGACCGTGACCATGGCCGTGACCATGACCATGGCCACAATCATGACCGTGATCATGATGCTTTGCGAATGATGATGATGATGATGATGATGATGATGGTGATGATGTTGATGATGATGATGATTCCGACAATCATTCCTGTGGTGCTGATGATTCTGATGAAGGTTCTGGGCAATCACACAGGGTTCATGATGGTGGCAGTTCATGACGATTGTGTTGCGGGTCATGATGATGACGACAACTACAAATTTCACGATTATGATCCTGACTCCTGACGATAGAAACTATGATGACAACAATGGAAAATGATTCTGAAACCTGAACATCCCCAAAACGTCAACACCAGCATAACTATGAACGAGACATGACAGGATAAATAAAGAAAGTCGTGGTGTTGGTAAAAATCATGGTGTTGGCTGGGGTGTTCAGACTGATTGTAGCCTGCGGCGATAGTCGTGGTCACATGCGGCTCGATTTATTGATTGAAGCTTCATGGAAAAGAGCTGGTAGAGCTATCCCGAACTAACTACATATCGTAGACGCCCTCCCCGCTTCCACTCGTCTTTAAGTGCCGGGCCCAGTTGATGTCCATCTGGTTGGTCTGCGACCTCATGCCGTAAGATTTCGATTGCTGTTTTCGGGATTATTTATAATGAACCGCAATCCCTGCGCGCACGGAATCGAGGTCGCAAAGTCAAGTCGCGCGGTGCGTGGGTAGCCGTGTCGAGTCATGCTATCAAGCAACCTCCAGTGTCAATCCCACTTGCTGAAACAAACACCCCAAACTCGTGAAACTGGATGGGACATCAACCATATGGCCAGAGAACCAACTGAAATCCATCAGACTTACCGAAGTCCTCAACCCCCCACCCGTAAACCCTAAACCTTAACCCCTAGACCCTCAACCCTAAACCCTAATTAAGCCCAACCCTTGACCTGGAATTAAAATCCCCTTAATACTGTGCAAGATTAAAAATAGGTGTTTTCATCTATACGTATACATGTACATATACATGCACATGAAGATGTACCTCATTGCACAAACGCATGCACATGTACGTACACATGCACGTACGCCGTATGCATGCCTAGTTACACCTGTACCCATGCATATAGTGTCTGGTCTATATAGACCGGACACAAACATCCACAAAGACGCCCGATGCCCATCAGCATGCACGGTTGAGCCACTTACTACATACAGTGACCCGTGCATGCTTTAGGCAACATAGGGTTTGAGCCGAAGCAAAAGACAGCTGCTGTACTCCCTGCGCCCGGACTCCAACATCAGAAAACAAGAACGGAGACCACCCATCGTTCTCCGTAGCCATTCATGCAAGCGGTTTCTCAGCTGGCACAAGGTTACGTAGGGGAAGCGTCAGCAAGAGCATGAGGTGCTTACGATTCCGGACAACGAAAGTTTGGCAGCCACCTGGTCATTCCGACTGATAAATCTCGACTTCAGCAAGATTTCCCTTCAAGCCCTGCCCGCGACTGCTACCATAATGTCCACCCGGTTATGCGCCGGCTCTCTTACAGGGACGATGCAGGATTCTGCAAGCTTCCCTTTGGCCGCTGCTGGAAGGTTAGCGATCGAAGGCCGACGTGAAGTAGCCCGCGGGAGAAACTTGCGAAAGGGATTCTTGATGTTCTCGCGCAGTGCGCGCCTCTTCCGTTCTTTGCGGCCGTCCGCACTTGCGTGCATCAACCAACGACAGCAACAGCAACGGCATCAAATTCGCGCAGGCAACAGGTGTCAAGACTGACGGCTACTGGCTCAATCCTCACTCAGGGGCGGAGGGTGGAATTCGTCCGATTGTTTCGAGCGACTGCAGCAGTGATACTGCTTTCATGCCTTACGCGGGGTTGCAGCTCGCTTCCGCTGAGCTGTTGCTTGCCGCCGTGCGCCGGAAGTCGGGGTGGTCCTGACTGTGCACGCAGGCCCAGCTGCCTTTCGCATCGTCATTGCTTGCTTCTCGGCGCGGCGCCACTGCACAGCAAGTCGCTTTGCCGACAACTTGTCATCGTTTGCTTTCAAACATCTCGTCCACCTTGTCCCATCCTGCCTCACCTCGGCGCAATAGGAGTCCTCCTTCTCCCTCCACAAGACACCCACGTGTGTCGAGTCCAGCGTGACTTCTGGCTGGGAGCCTGAGAGCGCGCGGGCCTACTGTCAGCCTGTTGCTGCAGCACCTGCCGCGCCTTTTCCTCTGCGGCTTGCCGATCGGCAAAATGGCCATGGCAAACTCGTTTCTTCGTGACGGGGTCCAGGCGCTGCACCATGTAAGGTTTGCTGCGATGTCGTCCTTTTTGAAGCGCACACCGAGCCCAGGTGCAGCTACACGGGCTGGCTTTGCCTCCGAGAAGGAGACCTCGCCCACGTGCCATGAGGGTGCAGAACGCACTCATGGTGTCAGCCCACGCTTTTGCCTGCGAACCATCACTGGTCGACAGTCAATTTCTGAGACCGAGATAGACCGAGCCGATAGGGAGGGGTGGGGGGCGGGGGGAGGAGTAGGAGTGGGGGGGACGTCAATGCACCCCTTTTCACTGCACAGACTCCTGCCGTTGGACTCGTCCTCCGTGGCAGCATCAGGGCCACACTACGTCCCCTGCACTTGGGACTTGAAACAACCTGACAAGACATGCTTCTCACAAAAGTACGGTGGCCAGCGGCGCCCGGCGCCTGCCTTGAAATGAGGATGGCGTCTTGTGCGCCCGTGGGACTTTCTAGGAGAAACCTACTACTGCGCCTGCTGGCCAAGCAGCTGACCTAGCTGCGGAAGTCAAGTCCGGCCATTCTTCCTGCGGATGAAATATTAAAGTCCCCGTTCTCGTTGGGACTTTGATGTTTAAATACTTTAATAGTTCAGTATTAAAGTCGTTTCTGGCTCAGGCCAGAATGGCGGCCAGCCGGACTTTAATATTAAATCTGCTGGGCGGGACTTTAATATTAAACTAAAGCCGCGGATTAAATAATAAAATCCGGCTGGCCGCCATTTTGGCCTGAGCCAGGAAAGACTTGAATATAGAAATAATTTTGAAGTATCTAAACATTAAAGTCCACGCTGGGACTTTAATATTTAAGCGGGATTTTAATATTAAAGTACGGCCCTGCGGATTAAATATTGAAGTCCCAGCTCGGCTTTTAATGTCTAAATACTTTAATATTGCAATATTAACTTCCTTCCTGGCTCAGGCCAGAATGGCGACCAGCCGAATTTTAATATTTAACTTGCACGGGGGGGCTTTAATGTTAAACTAAGGCCCGGCGGATTATATATTAAACATTAAAGTTCGCGCTGGGACTTTAATATTTCAGCGGGACTTTCAATTAAAGTACGGCCCTGCAGATTAAATATTAAAGTCCCAGCTCGGACTTTAATGTTTAAATACTTTACTATTTCAATATTAAAGTCTTTCCTGGCTCAATCCAGAATAGTGACCAGCCGGATTTTCATATTTAATCTGCAGGGCGGGACCTTAATATTAGAGCAAGGAGCTGCGGATGAAATATTAAAGTCCAGCTGGCCACCATTCTGGCCTGAGCCAGGAACGACTTCAATATTGAAGTATTAAGGTATTTAACCATTAGAGTCCGCCCTGGGACTTTAATATTTAAGCGGGACTTCAATATTAAAGTACGGCCCTGCGGATTAAATATTAAAGCCCCAGCTCGGACTTTAAAATTAAAGTTGGCGGCTCGAGACAGGGGGCGTAGATAGGACGTATTCTACCCTCTTACTCGGGGGGCGGGGTGGGATAGGGCCTGATAGGGGAGTGCGCGTCGAACAGGGACTCGAATAGGAACGGGTTAAGCAGAAGAGGAGGGGGGGGGACCTGCTTCTTGTGTTCGAGGAGGAGGGGTGGGGGGTTTCTGCATGAGGGGGCGGGTGCTCTTCGCAGGCGGGGATGCCCCCCCCCACCCCGCTATCGGCGCTATCTGGAATTTCTGGTAATGCCTCTTCCGGGCTGCGTCCCGCCTGGAGAGGCGCCACGCACAAAAGGCACTGTCCCGGGACCTTAACAATTTGAATAGGGTTTGGGGTATATTTTCCAAAATTACAATAAGGAACCCTAAAAACATGAAAGTAATTCGTGAAGCCCCTAAATCCGGAGCCCTAAACCCCAAACCCTAGAAACTTAAACTCTGCTGGAGAGGTCCCGGCAAGCTGGTCAAACCCTCCAAGGGCTTGCCGATCGCCTCGCTTGACATGTGGGTAGTCTTCTAAAATTAGGGTCCCTTTTAGGGCTCTTTTTTGGGTGACATATTATATTATATTGGGGACCTGCAAACGAACCCCAATGTAGAGAACTACCCATGCTTCTTGCTTGCTTAGGGCTTGGGGCTTTGGGGATTTAAGACACTGGAATCCTGAAACACAAAACCCGAAACCCATGGGTTTAGGCTTACGTTGTATTTTTCGTGCTAAGGATTATAGAAGGGTTCGGTGAGGGCTCTGTGCAGGCATCTACCGGCGCTC
Source organism: Symbiodinium sp. CCMP2456 (assembly GCA_905221635.1). NCBI lineage: Eukaryota > Dinophyceae > Suessiales > Symbiodiniaceae > Symbiodinium > Symbiodinium sp. CCMP2456. The sequence goes on along the minus strand of CAJNDV010034581.1, from coordinate 3,963 downwards.
TATACCGCGCTCCACATGGGTACACGTCATTCCTCTTCTTGCTTAGGGTTTGGGCTGCTTGGAGTCTACCTAGACCCTTAAATGTAGTACCTTTTTTGGGTTACCTTAGTTTCTTATTGTAGGATCCTAACTATAAAGAAGGTCATCCTAAAAAAAGGTACTACATTTAGGGGTCTAGGTAGTCTTCAGACGTTTGGGATGTAGGGTTTACATCGGGCTTAAGGGTTTAAGGTTTTTAAGGCTTCTCGGTTGTATAAGGGTTTAGGGTTGGGGGCCTAAAGAATTTCCAATACTATTTTGGGGGCTCTTTAGTATAATCCCTAAACCCTAAACCCTAAAATTATGGTATAAGAGACCCCCAGAGCCTGTTATAATTATTGACGCCCTCCCATATAATCCTTCTTTCATGTCCTAAATTCTAAACCCGACCCGAAATACTCGACTTCAGACCATCAGCATGTAGCGTTTACAGTTTTCGCGCTTAAAACCCCTACAAAAGCCCGCGCATGGAAGCCGTGTAGAAGCGGTATACAACCCCCTTTATAATCAAAATCGTAGTTTAGGGTTCGCTATGATACCTTATAGTATAAAGTGCCCCACGACCCTCTTCTATGTGTTTGAGGCCCCTGTGTCATAGCCACTCTTATAGTAACCCTTGCGGATCCTTTTAAAGGAACCCTTTGCAGGAACTCTGCTCTAATCATGAAGGCCCCTGTAGTACTATATTAACTGAGGCCTTGCCCTAAACCCTAAACCCTAAACCCGAAACAGGCCTTGCCTGTGTGATGTTGCCAGAGACATTGCTCATCGCAGCCTCGGCTAAGGCTTTGTGGCACAGGGTTTAGGGTTTGTTTTTAGGGTTTTGGGTTTAGGAAGGGTAGCCTAAACCCTAAAGAACCCTAAACCCTAAACCCTAAACCCTAAACCCTAAACCCTAAACCCTAAACCCCAAACCCTTTGGCCTTTAGGATTTCTATCAGCTTCAAGGTTTGGGGGAGCTTGGCAGCTTAGGTGTTTTAGGGTGACCGCTACGGCGGTTTAGGGTTTAGGGTTTAGGGTTTAGGGTTTAGGGTTTAGGGTCCGTGCGTATGGCTGCGTCGGGCTGCGAGGATTTCGCGGATTGGTGTGTAACTAAACTTCAGCAGCCCTTCAGATCCCTTAAAGGAACCCTTAAAGGAACCCGTAGAGGATCCCTTCAGATCCCTTAAAGGAACCCTTGAAGGAACCCTTAAAGGAACCCGTAAAGGATTCCTTTAGATCCCTTGAAGGAACCCTTGAAGGAACCCTCAAAGGAACCCTTAAAGTTGTTGGAGTTTGGAGTTGCTGGCTTCGGGGCTCAGGACTTTCTTAACCCTAAACGTTTAGGGTTTAGGGTAATCCCTAAACCCGAAGCCCAAAACCCTAACCCCTAATAACCCTCAACCCCTAATGCTCCCTAAACCCTAAACCCCTAAACCCAAAACCCCTAAACCCTAAACCCTAAACCCTAAACCCCAAAGCCCTACACCCTAAACCCTGTCTACTGCATAGGAACCCTCACACCTAAAGCCAGAACCTTAAACCCATACATGCGCTAGCATGTTAAGCGCAGGGATTAACTCACTCCACATACACCAAAGGGGAAGCCTTAAAGCCGAAAGTGCTAGGTTTTCAGATGTAGAGTTAACTGCCAGGACCTACTTTTGTGCAGCTTCTTACCCTAAAGCGCGTAGATGGGATTTATAGAGACCCGACAAATAGTGCTCAGGGCCCCACTACATCAAGCTTTGGGTTAAGCGTCCTGGGCCTCGACGTGCATGCTCTGGTTCGGATCCGAAGCTTAGGATGTACCTGGGGATCCAAAAACCTACCGTTTTATGGGTTCCACCCACAAATTAAGGGCTCACAACTCATAACCTACTATTTTGTAGGGTTTAGGGTCACAGGTAGAGACTTTGGGCCTTTGGTTTACGGAAAAGCTGGGAGTAGTCACAGACCCCGCCGCTGGCACAGGCCTGGACCCTGTCTCTGATCCTGGCCAGGTGACCCCTAAACCCTCAACCCTAAA
>CAJNDV010034579.1:0-12271 GCA_905221635.1 Symbiodinium sp. CCMP2456 | reverse complement strand
GGGGGGGGGGGGGGGGGGGTATACAGATACGTAACCTTTTCCGCTATCGCGGTTTGCAAGTATGTTATCTAATTAAGAATAGCTCTTTACAAGGTTTTTGTTATTTATATTATTAGAAGTTCCCTAAACCCCTAAACCCGAAACCGAATTCTAAGAGTGGCTCTTGAGAAGCTCCACAGAAGCAGACGAGGAGATGATCTTGGACGAGCCCGAGGTACCCTGACGTAATGGTTCTTGCGATTTGGGCCTGCCCTAAGGCTCATGGACCCCCCATAGTGAAAGCCCAAGCATTAGCCCGCAAAGCCCAAACCTTCCCCTAGAATGCCCGTAACAGCAATAAGAGCCTTACGGTGGTAATGTAGGGGCCTTAATAATTGGAATAGGGGTTTTGGGGTTCGTTTAAAGGGTTCCTTAAAGGGTTCTAAGTCTATAAGGGCTACTATAAGGGTTCAGGGTTTAGGGGCTTTCATAAGATAAGAATAGGATTTTGGGCCCATTATACTATAATTATAACAAGGAACCCCCGCAAACTAGTATTGGAAACATCTCAGGTGTTCCGAGACCACATTGAAGCTGACGATTTTCGGATTCCGGAAGACGTATCTGTGGATATGGACAGGGCATACCGAGGACTGGGATACTGAATGCTCAGATTGCGATTCTTCCTCGCTCACACCTCTTCATGCTTGCTGCTTTCAGCAAGTTCCGTGCTATCAGCTACGCCGACAAGCAGAATTGTATTTTCTACATTGGACATGGGAAGCAACCATGAGCAAGTTTGAAATCTACGATGTGGTCGAGCTTTTCGTGCTGCTGTCGTCATGTTTCGACGGTATTCAGCATCGTGAAACTTGAACGAGCAGAAGAGAGCGGTCGATGTACATGAGGAATGGGCCTCCATCAGCACAATGAGACCATCCACCAGGAGGAAACGGCACAGCTGCATACTGCATATTGCATGAGACGAGCCGCTGCACAGGGCCCATACCCCCATGGCCGTGCACTGGAGTAGCCAGCTTGAGCCGGTCGCTTCATTTTGCAATCCGAGCAAAGCAGCTATCAGCATCAAACTGGTTGTTGACGCCACTTGGATAGCATTCGATCTTCCGTCTCCGTTGTGACATTGTGAGGCATTTTCCTGGAGTTGCTGAGACCGGCTGCAGCGGAAGAAAGTTGACAAAAAGGGGCAAATTTCAGCGTTCCACAGCTTCATAGGATGCGGTTCTGTGGGGTGTCCATAGGGTTCCTAAACCCCAAACCTTATTGGTTTAGGGTCTTAGGGTTTGGTTTTTTTGGTCAAAACCGGACTACATGAGTTGGAGTCGGCAGCAGAGCGACGACTGGATGAGAGAAGCCTGCAGAAAGTCCGGTCTTAGGGTTTACGGCTTGGGTCTTTAAGGTTTATAGGGTTTGGGGTTAACTTTATTTGGGGTTGGGAGTACGCATCCTATTTCGTGCGCAGACACAGTTGCGAATGGGGAGAGCTTTTCATCTTTGAATCTCAACCAGTCCTGGTGCCTCGCATGGGCCTTAAACAGTATTTAGGGCGCTTCTTCCCAACACCCTCAAACCGCCAAAAAACCCTGAAATTCAGAAATCCCTCAAAAAACAAAAAAACCTTTAGAATCCAAAGTGGAACCCATAGAGGAACCTAGATCGGTCCCCACTGCACCCTCAAACATATCGGGAAAGGACGTCCTCAGTCGTTCCGTCGGGCGAAGTGCGCGCGCCTCATTTCTTCAGCTACTATGTATAGGGTCATTGACCCTAAACCCTAAACCCTAAACCCTAAACCCTAAACCCTAAACCCTAAACCCTAAACCCTAAACCCTAAACCCTAAACCTTAACCGTTGACCAGGGGGCCTCTTCGTAGTTTGAGTGGGGTGCCCGGGTATAATATAGTTCGACAGGTAATGTAGAAACTTGATTAAGAAATCCTTATCCAAAACACCAATATATTCGGATCCATATAAACAGAATAATGCTAAGCCCTAAACCATAGGTTCCTTAAGTTCCTTAATCAGGTTCCTATATATAGACGTCTGAATATTAGATGAGGTTTAGGGTTTTGGGTTCTATTACTTCTTAGGGCTCCTGATGGTTCTGCTGTTCTGCAGAGTTTTGGGTATTACGATTTGCCCCAAAGCCCCACTTTTTACATTTTTGCGTAAGGGCAACGCTTCCGTACAAGGCTAAAACAGGGTTTAGGGTTTAGTAGGGACTACGGGTGTAAGGGCGTTGATTTTCAAGATCTGTGTCGCATGTGACAACTGGTTCTGCTATTTCCTGCAGCCACGGCCTCACCAGCAACAGCAACGCCAGCAACACCATGCAGCACTACCACCAGCACTAGCACCAGCCACCACCATCACCACCGCCAGATCTGTATGTAGCGGCTCTGCTTTTTCCCGCAGCCACGGCCTCACCAGCAGCAACAGCAAGACAAGCAACGCCAGCATCACCATGCAGCACCACCACCAGCCGCACCGGCACCGGCACCAGCACTAGCACCAGCCACCACCATCACCACCACCGCCGCCGACGCCGCCGCCGCCGCCACCACCACCACCACCACCACCACCACCACCACCACCACCACCACCACCACCACCACCTACACCACCGCCACCACACACCCCCCCCCCTAGTTTCTCAGCCGCAGTTTGTGACATATTCGATTATCTTCCCTTAGACCTTAGATTCTCAGATACTCATATTTTAACATCTACCAGAAAACCCCCTTTTGATTCGTCAGGCCCCTATATTATAGCACGCTGCCACGGCATGGTAGCCCCCTAAACCCTGAACCCCTAAACCCCTAAACCCAAAGCCCCTAAACCCAAAGCCCCCAAACCCCTAAACCCTAAACCCCTAAGCCCTATAAACCCCTAACCCCCAGAAGCCCTAAACCCTAAACCCCTAAATTCCTAAACCCTTAAACACTTAAACCCTAAAACCCCTGAGCCCTAGGCCCCTAAACCCTTAAAGCCCTGAACCCTAAACCCCGTTTTGGTCGTGAGGCTCCAGAGCGACCCATGCTTCTTCTGGCCCCCAGAGAGGACGAGGAGGCCCTCTTCAGGTTCTAGAACTTAGGGCTTTAAGGGTTTAGGGTTCTAGGGTTTAGGGGTTTAAGGTTCTAGATCTTAGGGATTTAGGGATTTAGGGGTTTAGGGTTTAGGGTTTAGGGGTTTAAGGTTTAGGGTTTTTAGGGGTTTAAGTATTTTGGATGTTGGCTTTGGGTTTAGGCTTTGGGGTTTTGGATTTTCGGATGTAGGGTCTTGTTTCTCGGAATTCAGAGTTGATTGTGCCCCGCTCCTTTGCTGTTCGGGGTCAGGTTCATGGAGATCTGTGTAGCCTAAACCCTAAACCCCAAACCCCTAAACCCCAAACCCCTAAACCCCAAACCCTAAACCCCTAAACCATACACCCTAAACCGTGAAGTATGCGCCTTCACCTTTTGCAGAGCCTTGCTCCGATTGTTGCAGCCACTGAACATCTGTCTGTAACCAACCTATATTTAGGGTTTAGGGTTTAGGGTTTAGGGGTTTAGGGGTTTAGGGGTTGAGGGTTTAGAGGGTTTAGGGTTTAGGATTGAGGGGTTTAGGGGTTTAGGGTTAGGGGTTGAGGGTTGAGGGTTTAGGGTTTACCTATAGTCGCCATTGTAGTTCCTTTTTTCTGTTTAACTAATTATATCTTGAGGATTTATAGGGTGTCCCCCAAAAGGAACTACTATGGAGAGTATAGGTAGTTCATGCAACGCTTTTGGATCCATGGTGAGACGATGTTTCGGATTCACGGCGCGGGGAAGCTTTCGACCGTAGCGCCGTAGCATTGGGGCGAGGCATTCCCAGTTTGTCAGCAAACATAGCTCTAAGCCCGAAAAAAACGATTTCCGAATCATTGAGTTGTCTCTCTGCCGAAAAAGGATGCCGAAGCCCAGGTAGGCTTCAATTTAAAGCTTACGGCTGGGAAGGTTGAATTTAAGGTTTACGGTTTGGAAGGTTGAGAGTTACCCATAGGCCCCATAGTAGTTCCTTTCTGGGTTTCATATTTAGAATCCTATAAGGTAATCCCAAAAAGGAACTACTATGGGGCCTTTGGGTATAGGGCTTCTTTATCGCTTTGCGGGTTCAGGTTTAAGGGACTCTTCTGGATGAGGGAGACAGACTGAGCACACTTGGAAAACACTGTCAATGCGTCTCACAAGCGTGCTACTCAGCCCGAAACCCTAAACACGGAACCCCCAGACCGCTCAGGCCAAACCCTAAGCCCTATAAGCCCTAAACCCTCAACCCTAACCCTAAACCCTAAACCCCTCATAAACCGTAACTCCTACACGACGTGCCCTCCCAGAGGCCGACAGCAAGCGATGGAAGGAGATCCTCGCCGGTTTCAGGCCGCCAGTATGCAACAAACTTGAGGAGTTTTGTGTTTTTAGATGTGCGGTTCAGGCTTGTGTGGAGAGTATTGCTAGTGGTTGCGCAAGGTTTTTCAGGGGTTTCTTCAGGCACAGAATTTTGATCGTTTTGTCTCGGGCTTCCATGCTTGTCTTGGGGTTCTAAATCAATCGTGGTGAAGAGGGGCAGTCGGGGCAATCCTAGCAACCCCTATGGTTCAGGGTTCTGTGTTTCTGGCAGTATACTAGTAGAACTGGTTAGATAGAAGTAATTGGTAGCTTTGTGTTTGTAGAAGAAATGCAGGTTAGAAGTACGTAAAGGTTTCTCTGTACTGTTATGGGGGATACTTCCCTAAAGCATGATAGTAATTCCGAAGGTAGAAACCCTACATTCTAGTATATGGGTACTTAGGAACCCTTAAAAAGGACCTTAAACCCAAATTAGACCCTTAAAGAAACCCTACATTCTACTACAAAGGTACCTTGGACCCTTTGGGGTAGTAGTCGTTGTTGTCGAAGCCCAGAGCTCGAAACAGTATCAATATCAATAATATAGGGTCTTAATAGAGTTTTGGGCCTCCTTTAAAGGGTTCCTTAAAGGGTTCTATAAGGGCTACTACAAGGGCTTAGGGTTCAGGAGCCTTAGTAGTTAGAATAGGGTTTTCGGGCATATAATACTGTAATTATAATAAAGAACCCCCAGAATCGTTACGTAATTATCAAGACTCTAAACCCTATCAACCCTAAACCCTAATAGGTTTCAGAGGGCTCAGGGTTTTGGATGTCAGGGTTTAGGGCTCGACACAAACCGTAGAACCGCCATATGGCCACATAAGTCATATAGAATCCCTGCGAAGCCATGATCAAAAAAAAGCCTAAACCCTAAACCCTAAACCCTAAGCCCTAAACCCTAAACCCTAAACCCTCGCATCCTTCAGGTGCAGGAGTGGTACAGAATTTCCGGGTTTCAGGGCTCTTCAGTCCGTGGAATAGGGTTTATAGGGTTTAGAGTTTAGGGTTGAGGGTTTAGGATATCCGTACTCCGTGCGCTGTTTTAAGTTCTTCCCTGATTCTCATTTCTGCACTCAAAATTTGAATTTGGGAGTCCGGGACAAGATCGTGACCTAAATCCTAAGCTCTAAACCTTACGTCCTACACCTTAGTGTTACATGTTGATTGATGAGACACCCTAGCCTCCCCAAAAAGGGTCAACCTTTCAAGTTATAGTAGGATTTAAGTTTTCGGGTTTAGGGTTTAGAAGCTTACCTACTCAGCCCTTAAGTTGATACGTTGAGCTGAGAGACTTGAGGTTCATAATGTAGGGGCTTAATTACATACCGCATACCTTAACCTACCATAACCCACTTTTTTGTAGGTTCTTATTATATACCCTAATATGGGATTTATGGGGACCCTACAAAAAAGTAGGTTCTGGTAGGCTAAGGTTACCAGTACAGAACAGACCCTGAGTTGAGCCCTAAACACTAAACCCTAAACCCAGAGTTGAAGTTACGTTCATTCCACAAGGTGCCCAGAGCACTCCGATGCAGCGAAGCTCGAGCGAAGCGGTCCTCGCAGGTGTGCATGGTTGACGGTTCTTGCGCGTATTAGGCATCAGGTTTCATGCATTGGGGCTGTAGGGGTTTAGGGTTTAGGGTTTCATGTTTGGGGGCTGTAGGGCTTCGGGGAATTAGGGTTTAGGATGTAGGATTTAGGGGTTTAGGGATTTAGGGATTTAGGGTTTAGGGATTTGGGGCTTTAGGGGTTTAGGGTCTAGGGGTTCTTTTGGTTCGGATAAGATTTTCTGCTGTCTGGCTCGTTCGGTCGTTGACATCTAACAAGCCTGAACCCTAAACCCTCAACCCTGTAAATGCAAGTTGCAGTTCGGTGTGGTGTATTGCGATGCTCCCCTAAACCCTAAACCATAAACCCTAAACCCCTAAACACTAAACCATAAACCCTAAACCCCTAAATCACAAATTCCTTGTTGAAGGGCCCTTCATCCTGGGCTTGCTTATTGGAGAGGGTGACAACAGCCGGCTATGGATGCTTTGGTAGGCTGTTTGTATGTTGTCTATTTCTAGGCTGTTGCCTACATTGCTACTGCGTGTCGTTGAAACCTGGCTGACACTCTCAATATTGTGGGATTGAATGCGAAGGAAGCAACAACATCAGCAGTTTTTGGATAGGGCTAACTAAAGGACTAAATAGCACATCGAGCGAATCAGTTTGGAATAAACGACTACACCGGGGGTATTGGAGTCTCAAAGCTTCCACAGCCACAGACAACGTGCATCTAGACATTCTGGGTGAACTGCTTCCGGCAATTTCGGATTCAGGCTTTTTTAGTCGCCCCAGTCAAGAATCAAGCCCTGATATAGATGTTTGAACAGGTCATGCATGGTAAAACCCTTTTATCGTCCGCATGCGTTCTACCACATAGAGGTAGTCTAACAATAGACTCCAATGTTCGTAAAAACCGGCACCCTCTACATAAAACCACAAACAACATACGATAAAAGCCTGTGTCGTACCAAGGCCTTGTGATAAACCTCCAAAAACCCTGCAGAACCCTATGATGCCCTACATTAACTCTAAACCCGAAACCCTAAACCCTAAACCCGAAACCCCTAAACACGAAACCCTGGCAGGCTCCGGATGACGTGGAGCCGCCTTAGCGAACGAGCGGGGGTGCGGCGCACAGCCCTTGACTTTGTGGGATCAAAGAGGGGGTTCCTTCTAAGGCCCTAAACCCTAGACCCTAGTCCCTCATCCCTACTTGGAGGTTCATGGGTAGTTATAAGTGGGGCTATAAGTCCCCTAATATGGGTTATAATTATAGTTACCCTAATTATAGCCCTACTTATAACTACCCATGAACCTCCAAGTAACCCCTAAACCCAAACCACTTAAGACCCTAAACCCTAAACCCTAAACCCTAAACCCTAAACCCTAAACCCTAAACCCAAACCACTTAAGACCCTAAACTTTAAACTCTAATCCTTTAAGGCAGCGAGAGCGGGGTTCCCTTTGAGGGCTCCTTTGAGGGAATCTCGAGGGGTTCCTTCAGGGTCTCCTTCAAGAGTTCGGGGTTTAGGGTTTATTCAGAATTTAGGGCTTGTGTAGGGTTTAGGGTTTTAGTGGTTGAGGTTTATGTTGGATTTTAGGGTTTAGGGGTTCGTGTGCAGAATTTTTTGAGGGGTCCATAAGGGATCAAGAATTCAAACTAAAGGGAGTGGCAAGGGCTCCTTGAAGGGTTCCTTGAAAAGGTCTGAACGGGAATGGGCTCTAGCACTTAGACTTCCAGTGGATCTTTCGATGAGCAGTCATATACACGCTTAACCCTATCCCAAATCCACTAGACCCTACAAGGGTTTCCGTTTAGGGGAATCCGTAAAGCCCTTTGTTTAGGGTTTAGGGTTTAGGGTTTGGTTTGTTGGTCTAAGGGTGCGCACGGTGTAGGGTCTGTTTCTTAGCTTGAGGAAGAGGGTTTTGCCTGCAGAGATCTGGGAACTCGCTCGGGGTTTTGGATGACTTGCCCAAGTTCCCCTTTCACTAGACCCTAAACCCTAAACCCTAAGCCCCGAAGCCCCTAAACCCCTAAACCCTAAACCCCTAAGCCCTAAACCCTAAAACTTTCAAAGTTGCCCCTTACTTCGAGGTTCATGGGTAGTTATAAGTAGGGTCATAGGTAGGTTAGAAATATTTATAACCCGTATTAGTTAGGGGACTTATTATCCCACTTGTAACTGCCCATGAACCTCCAAGTGGGGGCCCTAAACCCCTAAACCCTAAACCCTAAACCCTAAACCCTAAACCCTAAACCCTAAACTCCCCACCTGTAGTTTCCTTTAGCTTAGTGCTTCTGGACACAGTGACCCGAGCAGGCCATGGGACTCATGGCTTCGGCGGTTTCCTCGGCGACGGTTTGTTTAAAAAAGGGGCCTTAGTAGTTAGAACAGGGCTTTAGGGGTTCCTTTAAAGGGCTCCTTAAAGGGTACAACAAGGGCTACTATAAGAGTTTAGGGTGTGGGGGTCTTAATGATTCGAACAGGGTTTTTTTGGGGGGGTTCCTTATTAGCATTATTGTGTAGTATACCCCCTCAAACCCTATTATAATTATGAAGGCCCCTATGTTAGACTGGTTTGCGGCTCGGCTTGACATTTGTTTAGGGTGTGGGTTCCGGGTTTAGGTTTTGCGGTTTAGGGGGGTTTTAGGGATGAACTTGAGGAATTCACCATGTGGTGTCTCCTTGCAGGCAGGGGCATTGTTCAGATTGGCTTGCTGGCCTCACAAAAAACACCCAACCACAGAGCAAAGCCTTCTCTTCTTCCGAGTAAGGGTATTCCGCCATGAACGAGGCGGCACCAGTATCCCCTAAACTCTAAACCGTGATCACCATCGGTCGGGAACAGAGCTTTGAAACTGGAAGAGGTTGAGGTTGAGGTTTTTTTTGTGTTCGGCCAGGTAACAGCCTTGCTATTTAATATAGAGGCCCTAACAATTAGAATAGGGTTTTGGGGCCCTTTATACTCTAGTTATAATCAGGAATTATGGAACCCTACCGTCCCTTAGAAGGGTTTAGGGTTTAGGGTTTAGGGTTTATTATATGTCTTCCGATGCAAAGTGTCGGGAGTCGTGGCACCGAGCGCAGCTTTCCAGAAGCCACCCCAGGGGCATCTGAGCATGAATGCAGAAAAAGTGGATGCTTTGCGAATGACAATTAATAATGTTGGGGCCTAAGTAAGTACCAATACTCTTTTGGGGGGTCATTCTTAGAATTGTAGTATAATGGGCGCCCCAAAACCCTATTCTAATCTGGGGGTGCAGAGGGTGCTTCGTGGGGGAACCGAGTGAACCCTCAACCCTAAAGAAACCCCAAACCCCAAATACACCCTAAACAGAAAGGCTGAACCTTGATCCGGCATGGAGAACCCTCCAAGCCCGTCGGAACCAGCCGTAAATCCCAAAAGCCCTTAAGCCCACTCCTACGTTCCACCCTAAACCCTAAGCCCTCAACCCTAAACCCCCTCTTTAAACCCAAAATCCGACATACCCTAGAACCCTAAACAAACCCTAAGTCCTCAACCCTAAATCCCCTTCTCAAACCCAAAATCCGACATACCCTAGAACCCACGATCCGAAAACCCATACTGTGGAACCACCCATAGCCCCATAAAAAATAGCACTTCTGACGCCTAACTCCGAAATTTTGACTCCTAAACAACCCTGGTAGAGGGTTTGGGGTTTAAGGCTTAGGGTTTAGGTTTTATGGTTAAAGCCTAAGCAAAAGACCCTAAGCCACACATCCCCATCTCCTTGAGGCTTTGCTGCTGGCATCGTGGGGTTTCGTGACACCGGCATAGAGTTCGGTGGAGTGTCTTACAAGGCTGCTTTTTGGGGCTTGGGTGTTGGATTCAGGGCTTCGGATTTTTGTGCTAGAAAGTTAGGGTTTAGGCGATTTAGGGTTAAGGGTTCATACCCCAAAACCCTATTCTAATTACGAAGGCCCCTACATGACTTGTACCCCCATCAAAACACCAACATGACCCGACGACTGAGCCTGCTTCATGTGCAGACTCGGGCATGCAACAAGGACGTGACCTGTACATTTGCACCACAAGCCACGCGTATGTCCCACACGCACACACACACACACACACCGTGCGAAGGTACCGTACATGTGCACAGCACAAATTTATACATGCACTCACACATACATGCGTACATATACACGAAGACACGAAGACACGAAGACACACACACACACAAACACCCGTGGGCACATAAGTGCATGCGTGCATCTTAATGCAAGCACCTGTATATGTACTTCGGTACGCAGGCAATTTTAGGAGCGCTGCAACTGCCCGGCCCCTAGTCCCACCAGCGATGAACACGCACGCCGACCCCACTGAGCTTCACCCTCTAACCTGAGCCTCCAGCATTCTTTAGGGGTTTAGGGCTTTAGGGGTTTAGGGTTTAGGGTTTAGGGTTTAGGGTGTTAGGTTTAGGGTTTTCCGGAATCCTTTGACCCCTTTCCGCCGAGTCCGAACCTCGAAGTTTCTAGGTTTCCTGAACTGCAGGCGAACCCCAAAACCCAAAACCCCTAAACCCCTAAACCCTAAAGCCCTAAACCCTAAACCCTAGGTCCCTAGTGGACCTTTCGTCTGGGGACAAGTCTTGCAGTCGGAAAAAGGGGTTCAAGAAAAAACCCTAAACCCTAAACACCTAAACACCTAAACCCTAAACCCTAAACCCTAAACGCCAAACCTCCTCGGCCACTGCCAGGTCTTTGCGCGCGCCTCCCGGAGCGATCTCGCCATGGGTACTGTGCTCTCCGGCCGGGAGGTGTCGCCAGAGGGTTTAGGGTTTAGAGTTTAGGGGTTTAGGGTTTAGAGTTTAGGGGTTTAGAGTTTAGGGGTTTAGGGTTTAGAGTTTAGGGGTTTAGGGTTTAGGAGTTTTGGGTCCTCAACCCTAATAATTGGTTCAGGATTTAGCACTTAGAAGGCTTAGAAAAGAACTCAGGGAAGATAAATTAGCTGAGTAGGGTTCTAGAAAAATAAAAGTAAGATTTCTGGTTTTTTTCATGGAACCTCCAGGATTTGAGGTGTAAGTCTAGGTCTGAGGAAGGAGCCTGGCATGGCAGCTCAACTTCGGTTTCCAGGGATCCTTTGTGGGGTTTGATCGTACGAATATTTGTTTGAGCAGTAATAGTACGTACTACAAGACTATTTTGTCATGCTGAAATATAACAATGTCAATGTAATGATACTATCATACTCCTGCTATAGTACTGTCTCTCACACTACTAGGATACTGGAAACATAGTGGCTGAAGGCGTGGGTTTGATTGACGCGGCAGTTTCACGTCTTATGCTGGTCGGTTCTGAGTGTTGGCTCGACCGACAGGCCCTGACCCTAAACCCTAGGCCCTAAACCCTAAACCCTAAATCCTAGGCCCTAAACCCTAAACCCTAGGCCCTATATACCCTAAACCCTAGGCCCTAAACCCTAAACCCTAAACCCTAAACCCTAAACCCTAAACCCTAAACCCTACCGACCGGTGGCTCGAAAACGACGCTTCTGCCAAGGATACTGCAATCCACGCATTGCCTGTGGATCATCAACCCTCAGTCCAGGGTGAGGACGTAGGTCTGTATCCTAAACCCCAAACCCTATAAGCCCCAAAACTCTAAACCCTTTTTTGCCCTAAACCCTAGACCCCTAAACCCCTATCCCCCAAACCCTAAACCCTACAACTGGAGGGTCTAAGATTTAGGGTTTCGGGTTCAGGGACCAGTGCTCGAACTTCGGGTGAGCACAAAGGCGACTACTCTACAGGAGCTTTTGGAACTCCTAGTTTTCAAGTCAGTCCAACACTAAAGCTCGGTTTTAGGGTTTAGGGTTGTGGGTTTAGGGTTTAGGGTTTAGGGTTTAGGGTTTAGGGTTTAGGGTTGAGGGTTCGGCATAAGCTGTAGGATTTGGGGTTTAAGGCGTTGAGTTTACCCTAAACCCTAAGCCGAGGGCTTAGGGTTTACAGTTTAGGGAACATCTCTGCCGAAATCAACGGCCAAGGACCTCTGAGCCGGAAGAAATCTCAGCCCCTGAACCCTAAACCAGAAATCGGAAACGGTTTAGGGTTGAGCGCTTAGGGTTCAGGGTTAAACCCGAAATCGAAAACCCGAACCCTACAACTACAACTTCAGTACACCCAACCCTAAACCCAAAACCGTAAAGCCTTAAGCCCTAAACCCTAAAAGCCTGAACCCTAAACCCTAAACCCTAAAAGCCTGAACCCTAAACCCTAAACCCTAAAAGCCTGAACCCTAAACCCTAAACCCTAAGTTTAGGGTTTAGGGTTTAGGGTTTTGGTT
>CAJNDV010034578.1:15186-26102 GCA_905221635.1 Symbiodinium sp. CCMP2456 | reverse complement strand
AACCACACCACACCACAGGGAGGGGAGGAGGAACCATTGGGGGGGGAGGGGGGGGGGCCGGCCGAACCGGGATCATATATAGGGTTTAGGGTTTAGGGTTTAGGATTTAGGATATAGGGTTTAGGGTTTAGGGTTTAGGATTTTGAAACCCTGAACCCCAAAACCCTAAAATCCTAAACCCTAAACCCCGAAACCCTGAACCCCAAAACCCTAAAATCCTAAACCCTAAACCCCGAAAACCCTGAACTCTAGGGTTTACCGTTTCTTAGGGGCTGAGTACCCTAGACCAAAAAAGGTTAACCTTTTGAATTATCGTAGGATTATATAAACCCCAAAAGGTTAAAGGTTACCTACTCGGCCACTAAGGTTTTAGGGTAGGTCGGGCTCTCAAGGCGGTTGAAGGAAGTGGAGTGAGCTCTTCGTGAGATCGGCTCAAGGCTCCGACTTCCCTGATTTAAGGGTTTAGGGGTTTAGGGTTGTGGGGTTTAGGGGTTTAGGGGTTTAGGGTTTAGGGGTTTAGGGGTTTAGGATTTAGGGTAGGATCATCTAGAATCTAGTAGCTTACTTGGAGGACCATGGGACCTAGTAAGTAAGGTTATAAGTCCCTTAATTAGGGTTATAGGTAAATATACGTGCAGTTACCTTAGTTATAACCCTACTTACTAAGTCCCATGATCCTTTAAGTAGAACCTAGTCCTAAACCCTAAACCCTAAACCTAAGTGCCTTAAAACGGGTTCCGTAAAAGGGTTCCTTGAAGTCCTTGGCTTTCTGAGGTTTAGGGCTACACAGGAAGAAAGGTGTCCTACAGCACCTGAACCACGAACTATCCGTTACCTTCAGCAGTAACAAGAAAGCGTACATACTGAAACGGCTCCCTGACTATATGGGTGGTTGTCAAAATTATCGTCCCTTTTGGGGTCCTTATTATAATACGGCACCTATTATTTTAGGCCACCCCAAAAGGGACCATAATTTTGACAACTACCCATATGGACCCCAAGAACCCAGGTTCCTCAACTTTAGACCGTGTCTGAATATCCCATATGCAGCTCATTGAACAGTACCCTAACCTATAGAGCCCGTAAAGTAACCCTCTGAATAGGCTTAGGGTTTAGGGTTTAGGGTTTAGGGGTTTAGGGTTTAGGGAACATCTACCATGTTGGTACTTAGACCCGGGAACCCTCAGATTCCCCTCGCAAAACCTTACGGCCCCGTGATGCAACCCCTTCTAAACACCCAGTGAAACCCTCCAAGCCCCTAAACTTAGATGCCTTGCCCTGAGGCTCCATGTACCCATATAGTACATACTTAGGACCTTAATGTATTCCTATATGGGTACTTTAAGGCCTAAGTAGCGCCCTTGGAGCCTTGCAGGGGTGGGCAGCTCCGACTCAATAACATAGGGGCCTTAATATTTATAATAAGGTCTGGGGTATCTTATACTATAATTCCAATAAGGACCACCCCCGCAACACCCTATTCTAAAGTCTAATTATTGAGGCTCTAAGCCCTAAACCCCCCAAAACCCTCTTCTAATTAATCAGGCCCTAAACCCTAAACACCAAACCCCCAAAACCCTATTCTAATTGTTAAGCCCCCAACATGACTGAGGCTAAGGTGCAGGATGGCCCAGATCTTCCCCGCCGTACTTTCGGCAGAGATGTCGCCATATCCTGGAAACGCCAGTTGCCGTGTTCCTACGGCTTAGGGTTTAGGGTTTCAGGGTTTAGGGTTTAGGGTTTAGGGTTTAGGGTCTAGGGTTTAGGGTTTAGGGTTTAGGGTTTAGGGTTAATGGTTAAGGGTTTTAGGGTTCAGGGTATTAGGGCATTAGGGTATTAGGGCTTTAGGGTTTTAGGGTTTCCTTCCTACTGAAGGGCTCCGCAAGTATGGTTGTACCGTTAGACGAGTCCTATAAGGGTTTAATAGGCGCTGAGGGTTCCTACTAAAAGGGTCATGGGACTTAGTAAGTAGGGTTATAACTAGGGCTGCCATACTTGTAACCCCAACTAAAGGACTTATGACCTTACTTACTAAGTCCCATGATCCTCCAAGTAATAAAGGGTTGGTGATCGGGGTGCTATAAGGGCTTCATAAGGCTGTAGGCCTTATAAGGGTTCCTTTAAGGCTTCCTTGAAAGCTATGGTTTTATAGGGGACGTCGGGTGCAGGTACCATGAGGGCCAGGGGTATCTGAGGCTTTAAGCCACACAGTAACCCACTACATGGTCAGTTGGGCCCTAAGGATGTAAGTAGACATGTAGTAGCTGTCGGATTAATATCTTTTTGGTGAAAACCCTGTGAATTCGTAAATTCTGCTCGGCATACCACGCCATAAAATTTAACAACCCAACAAGTGACCCTAATTTTGAAAGCCACTCGGTACACTCTATTGGTACTCAGAACCCTTCCATACGGTTCGTTGAGGTTTATTACGTACTGCTGGTTTTGCCACAGCCATGGCTCCTGCACCGTAAATCCCAACCCTCTGGGTCATTGTGTGTGCTTCAAAAGCCACAAGCGCCTATACCCCAAACCCTAAACCCTGAAACATACCATCTGACTTTAAGGCTTACCCTAAGGGTGCAAGTACCTAGTTCCCAAATAATCAACTTATCCGCAACCAAAGTTCCTGATTATTGGGACCTTTGGACGCTAAACCCGCAATCCTACTTGGAGGATCATGGGACTTAGTAAGTAAGGTTTTAAGGCCCCTAACTGGGGTTACGAGTATAGTTACCCTCATTATAACCCTACTTACTAAGTCCCATGATCCTTTAAGTAAAGGGAATAAGGTTGAGGGCCGGGAACAGCGTGGGCTTTCCGCGCCGCGGGCCTACCGTCGTGGCCGTGACCATGACGTACCTCTGGAGCCCCGGGAGCCAGTTTAGGGCTTTAGGGATTTGGGGTTTTAAGGTTTAGGGCCACATGGGTTTAGGGTTTAGGGCCACATGGGTAGTTCTCTGAATTAGGTCCCTTTCGGATCCTTTTCGTATAAGGGTGCCGTATTTTTTTGGGGGATCACAAGCTAGAGAACTACTTGGAGGATCATGGGACTTAGTAAGTAGGGTTATAACTAAGGTAACTATACTTACTAAGTCCCATGTTCCTCCAAGTAGCCACATACGTCAAGCTTCTGGGGCCCGGTGTTCGGGTGTCATATAGGGGCCTTCATAATTAGAATCGGGTTTTCTGAAGTTTCTTTAAAGGGTTCCTTAAAGGCTGCCATAAGGGCTGCTATGCTGGTTTTGGGGTGTAGTGGCCTGAATCATTAGAATAGGGTTGTTGGGCCCATTAAACGATAATCATAATAAGGACCCGTCCCCAAAAAATAGTGTAGGTAATTATAAAGGGCCCTATACTAAGGGCTTTAATAATAATAATAATAAAAATAATAAAACTAATACTTAAAGGATCATGGGACTTAGTAGCTACGGTCATAGATAAGGTAACTACACTTATAAGTACGCATAACCCCAATTAAGGTGCTTCTAACCTTACTTACTAAGTCCCATGATCCTCCAACCCCTAAACCCCTAAACCCTAAACCCAAGTTCGGGGACCCTACGGTTTAGGGTTTAGGGTTTAGGGTTTAAGGTTTAGGGTTTAGGGTTTAGGGGTTCATGGGTTTAGGGGTTTAGGGGTTTAGGGGTTTAGGGTTTTAGGGGTTTAGGGGACCCTAAGCTAGGGACCCGGATGGAGGCTTCAGGGTCCTGACCCCCTACGCGTCCATGTGCCCAAATAAGCTTCCTTTATGGGCTACTATAAGGTCTCTATAATTAGGGCTTCTAGAAGGTTTCTATAGGGTTTATGGAATAAGGGTCCATGTGCCCAAATAGTACATGCACATGGACCCTTAGGGTCGTTTGAACCTGATAAGCGCAATGTCTACCCGGCAAAGCTCCGAACTTAAACCTGAAACCCTCAGCCCCACATCCAACTTGCTAACGACCAGCTCTTTCAAACCTCCTGAAAGACGCCATGAAGCAGGGACCCCACACATTGCACTCATGCACACATTGACTTCCTCCATCGCGCACAAGCGCAAGCCACAGATTCTCCTAAGTCCTCAGTTCAGAACCGCTGTGCTTCAGCGCAAACAACAACCATGATTCCTCCATCTAGATCAAACGCGGCAGCAGCATGCAGCTCGAACATCAGAAGATCCATCAACACCACAGCGAAGCCGGACCTTGACGCCGCGTCAACCGTCTTGAAAGGTGCACGCAATATCGGTTAGCGCGAAAGAGCATATGGAAGTGCTCGGGCAGCCCTCTGCCAGTACTCGATAACAAGAGTGCTGTCGGAGCAGTTTCCTGCTGGCAGCAACATGTGCACATGGCTGCGTCAGATGCAGCCGCTGCCTGACGACAAAACCCAGACTGAAGATCAGATGCAGTGGCTCCCTGATGTAGCCCTAACCCTCCAGGTACTTACTATAAGGGGCCCTAGGGGCTCTAGTACCCCTTTAGGGTTTAGGGTTTAGGGTTTAGGGTTTAGCCCTATATTGTAGGTATGTGGGGGTTTGGGTAGTTCTGTGGAAGCAACTTCCTGAGGGCAGCAAATTGCACACGTCACGGTCTCCAGGCTCCACGAGCCTTGCTTAGCCTGGATGGCTGCGTACGCCTCCTCATACTGCGATGCTCGTCGAAGAGACTTTGGCGCGAGCCACAGCTCAAGCGGCCGAGGAGATGAATCTTGATCATTACCATCATCAACAGGGCTTTATGCCTAGTCCCCGCTCGACATACCACCTATAATTCCCATGTAAGAAGCCCTACACACTCACGCAAACCCTGTTGACGCCTGGGTTGCATGACCTTTGAAAGTGTGGGGCACGCACGTCCTACCTTTTAATTCCCCAGAAACCCTAAACCCTAAACCCTAAACACTAATAAGGACATGAGCCATCAATTCTGTCAGGGCTCCTTAAAATCCTTCGCTAGCCAAATCTTTCCAAGCCCTCAACCCTACACCCTACCAGGATCCGACGCAGCCTGCCTTTTTTGGGGCTCCTATTACTTTTTCGAAAGTTTCCTTGCATCGTGTCCTCGAAAGGGTACGTAGGTTATTAGGGTGCAGGTAAACCCCCAAAAACTAAACCCTAAACCCTAAACCCCAAACCCAGAACCCTAAACTAAACCCTGCGCCCTACCCAACCGAAACGCAGCACTTACACTCCAGAAAAGACCCAGTGGTCTAAAGACACACGCTCATCATGGGATCCAAAACGGAGGGGGGTTATGACCCAATAATCCCTTATTCTCCCTTGTTCCTTATAAGGTGGAGGCACCAGCAAGCGAGTCCGAAGTCAAACACCTCGGGCTCCACCTGATCTCTGGTGCTTTAAGACTTTGGTTTTAATTAGGGTTCGACATGTAGAGTTTAGGGTTGGGGTTTAGGGTTTGGCTCTAAAGCTGCAGGGTTTAAGGCTTTTGGAGTTCAGGGTTAGGGTCATATAGGGGCCGTAATAATTAGAATAGGGTTTTGGGGTATATTATACTATAGTTATAATAGGGACCCCCGCCCAAAAAAAAGCATAGGCAACTATTGAAGCTTCTATTAAGCATACTCAGCATTGGGTTCCTCTCACGGGTCGAGGGTTCTAAAGGCTGGCTATAAGGGTTTCCCAATGAGTCATGAGGGTTAGACACTAAGAGATTTAGGGTTTGGGGTTTAGGGTTATGAGGGTTTCCCAACTAAGAGATTTAGGATTTTGGGTTTAGGGTTTCCCAATGAGGGTTCCACACTCAGAGATTGGGGGTTTGGGGTTTAGGGTTATGAGTCATGAGGGTTCCCAACTAAGAGATTTAGGATTTGGGGTTTAGGGTTTAGGGCTATGCGGGTCCAAACTAAGAGATTTTGGGTTTGGGGAGCCCAGGAACAACTCCGGGTCTTGTTTATGAGCGTTCCATCGATTGATTGGAGGGATAATGTCTTTATAGCTCGTTGTACGGGACGGTGGGGGGTAATAAAGACATCCTATTGGTCTAGCGTACCTGGTAGTCGGGTCATGGCCGGGATAGTACGAATGAACTTCTTTTCCTTGTAATTGAGCAAAAATACCACTGTAAGAAAGGCTACCCAACCATAACCCTAAACCCTAAACCCTAATTCTTAGTGTTGTGGGTCCGCCAGGTAGGAAGAGGTGCTGGACCTTCTTCATATCACCGATACCCCGAGGACGAAAAGTTGAGACTTTCAGAACAAGACTACCTCAAGCTACCCAAGCCTACTTTTTTGTAGGGTCCCTATAAATTCTAGATTAAGGTTTATTGTAGGAAGTTACAAAAAAAGTAGGTTATGGTAGTGAAAGGAAACTTGTAAGCTCCTCCAACACTAAAGTGGGGTGTTGGGCCACTACGGATCTAGGGCAAATTCAACGCTCGAGCTCCAGCACATGAGGCTCTTGGACATCACTTGAGCTCCCACGACAAATATGGGGCATCCCCCGAAAACCCCAGCATTGCGACCACACTTGGAGGATCATGGGACTAAGTAATTAAGGTTATAAGTACCGTAATTATTAGGGTTATAAGTAAATATAAGTATAGTTACCTTAATTATAACCCCAATTACTAAGTCTCATGATCTCCTATATAAGCATCGGCAGACACCTGCAAAGCCAGGGCGGGCTTTGAGCTCTGCAGCTCGGTTTAGGGTTTAGGGTTTAGGGTTTAGGGTTTGCCAACTGCAGCTCGCGCAGCGACCTCGACCTATAGAAATCTGCTCATTCTATGAGTAGGCCACCGCTGCTGAGGGCAAGAATATGATACGGGGATTTAGGGGATGGGGATTAGGGCTCAGTTTAGGGCCTATTTAGGGGATTGGGATTAGGGTTCCGTTTAGGGCTCCCTTAAAGAGTTTCAGCAATGAATAGTAAGGCCCCCTCAAGTGCAACCCTAAACCATTGTTTCAACCACCGTTCACCAGGGACCCCCAATCTACCGAAGCACGCATGCCACATGCAGAGAATCGAACGAAATCTATACTGAACTTGGAACCCTGGCAACACGGACAATACTAGCTGTTCCTTACCCTTACCCTCCAAGGACTCATATCTTAAGGCTTTTGAGCCCAAAGACCCGACTATATGAAGCTTTTGGGCTATTTTGATGCCAGGGGTTAGGGGTTTCAATAACCAAAGAGCCCTAAACCTTAAACCTTAAACCTTAAACCTTAAACCTTAAACCCTAAACCCTGAGCCCTAAACCCTAAAAGCCCGAAGAGTCAGGGCCCAGCAGATGTTGGGCTCTGGGTGCTCTCTTTAGCCCGAGCGTCCCAGGAACCTGTCGTCATATAAGCTCACCCTAACCCCCCAGGTACCTACTATATAGGGCCCTAGGGGCTCTAGTACCCTATATAGTAGGTACCTGGGTGGTTCGCGTCATATACTCTCCCGAAGATTAACCGTTACCTACCAAACTACTACCCCAAAACCCAAGTACCCCAATTTCTAGGTCCTAGGTCCTTTGGACCCTTAGATTTTGGTGTTACCTTCAACCGAATATCGCCATTCTGGGGTTTGCAACCGAGCGGCGAGGGCGAAAATGGCCGCAGAAACCAGCTGAAAGGCAAGCAGTATCACGATTGGCCCTGCCAGACGAAAGGGATTCGTCTCGAGCGAGGGGCCAGTTTCTGTAGAATCGATAAGTAAGTCACGAATGCTCCGGGGCCCAGGATTACGAGAACACGGCCATAACCTACCGCATTCGAAATCTATTTGTGTAGGGTCCCGAAAACACATGGCAGAAGTATAGGGGGGATCAACAACTTACACACAAGTAGGTTATGGTAGTTCAAGGAAAACACCCTCAACCCTAAACCCACAACCCAAACCGTCCTACTTGTAACACGGGCACCCTAAGAAAGACTACAGCTGTTCATTCAAGCTTCTTTTTTCAACTCGAACCTGTAAACCCAACCTGTTGCGGCTTCCTTATTGTGAGTTCCTCACCCTAAACCCTACACCCTAAACCCTGAACGGTCTAGGGTTCAGGGTTTAATTCATTGAATGGCAGGCTCTTGGAGGTCAAGTTAAGGCTCCCGCATTGTGACGGTCTTTGAAGCCCGTTTATACCATCTTGTATGTACCTACGTAGACCACGGTTTAGGGTTTAGGGTTTAGCCTAAACGTTATAAACCCTAAACCCTAAACCTTGTTAAGCTTGGCAGACCGAAAAAAGGGAACTGCAATTGAGACTATAGCTAGAAGCGTTCGGGGTGCAGGGTTTAGGGTTTACCAGGACCCTAGAAAACCCTTCTTTTTAGGGCTCCTTGCAGATATCCTTTAGAAGGTAGGTTGTTCGGGGCCCTAAACCCTAAACCCTTAAACCCCAAAGGTCGAGGGGATAAGCAAGCCTGCAGAGAACTTGTACTGGGGCCTGTCTGAGAAGGGCTTTGGGTGTAGGGTTTAAATTAGGGGCCTTAATCATTAGAATAGGGTTTGGGGGTTATACTATACTAATTATAAGGAACCCCAAGAGTAAT
Organism: Symbiodinium sp. CCMP2456; assembly: GCA_905221635.1. Lineage (NCBI taxonomy): Eukaryota > Dinophyceae > Suessiales > Symbiodiniaceae > Symbiodinium > Symbiodinium sp. CCMP2456. The sequence goes on along the minus strand of CAJNDV010034578.1, from coordinate 17,615 downwards.
ATTAGTAATTGTTCAGGCCTCCATGTTAGCGTTTCGGGGTGGCTGCTGCGGCTCCAAGGGACTATAACAAACATGGGAACCCGGGTTCCGAATAGCTAGGGTTGAGGGTTTAGGGTTTAGGGTTTGGTGTTTAGGGTTCTTGTTTTAGCTTGATATCTCGGTTTTGTAGCTTACTACTTCGGTTCTGTAGCTGAATACTTCGGGCGATGCTTTCCGCTGCTCACTGTTTATGGATACTCAGCCCCACACAGGAAGAGGATCAGTTCAACATACTACTGGCGGACCGGCTAGTAATGTGCCTACTCTTGACTTGACGGACATCTGAACCTAAATCCGAAACCCTAAACCCTAAACTCCTCTGAAAAGCAAGCTAAAACTTAAGGCTGCAATGCAGAAACCCCAAGAGTTAACGTCCCAAAAGACAACCATAGAACAGTTACTAGGCTGAAAAGCCACCGCGGAGCTCTGTAGCTCCCCTAAATCCTAAGCCCTAAAACCTAAACCCTAAACCTTAAACCCTGAACCCTAAAACCTTAGCCCTAAACTCTAAACCCTAAAACCCTAAAGCCTTAACCCTAAAGCCTAAACCCCTCCACCCCACGAAGACTGGCCTGCCAGCTTCTTGGAGTAGAAAATCAAAGGTGTCCTGGGCACCTCTGGCGATTGTTGGACCATGTTGTTCTAGGGTTTAGGACTTAGGTTAAAATGGAGGGTGATGTGTGAATATTTTTGTTGTATGCACATATATATATATATATGTATATACATACATATATATATATATACACATGTATACATATATCCGTATATTTTTATACATACATGCATGCATGCGTGCATACATACATACATACATACATACATACATACATACATACATACATACATACGTTCATGCAGGTGCCTTAATCAGCAGAACAGCCATGCGTAGTTATTTGCATTCGGGAACCGAGCGCATTACAATGACAAGTTCCGTGCCCCTGACCCAAGAAAGATCAACCTGTTGACATATGGTGGGAGTATGTGCCTTCATGAATGATCTCACTGTGACACAGAACGGCTTGTGGCTTTGCAAGTCTAAGGTTGAAACCATGGGCCCCAAGTATACGCCCCTAAACCTGGGATCCTTATGAAAAAACCTACTATATATCCTATGCTAGTTTTTGTACCCTTAAGGGTCCCTAAAATCCCCTAGAAGGCCTAAAGGTCCGTATTAGGGGCCCATACTTCTATCCTTAGAGAAAGGGTTCGCACAGGTGTTTTGGGCGTTTTTCGATTTTTTTGTCTTTGCAGGCATCACGCCGGGATTTCCCTCGGGATCCATGCAGGTTCTTAGTATATACTTGGGCCTTCAATGCATTGCAGTTAATCCCTATTCAAGTAGTTCTGGAGCCCATGCGAACCATCTATATGAGCACATGCACCCTTAGGGTTTAGGCATTACAATGCTTTGCGGAAGTTGTTCTAGAGTTGCGCGTGTCAATTCCAGAGGCGCCGGGAACTTGCAGTACTTGGTAGCATGGCGCGAACCTGATTTTGGTCAGGAAAGCGCATCCTGATAAGAACCCATAGCGTTGCCAGCATACGCGGAAGATCGTCAAGAATCTAACCCTAATCGTGTACTCTTCTGAATACTAGCCTACAAAACTACTATCCGTAACCCAAGTACATGATTATCCGGTCCTTTGGACCCTTAGGGTAAGGAATCTGCCTTACAGATGCTGAGCTCTGCATGCTGTATGGCCAACTCGGGCTCCACGCTTCTCCACTCTCAGCCTATAATCACACCGACATAACTAGCCAACTAGACCCTTAACCCTCAGATTCTATAAACCCTCAACCAAACAGTACCATGTGGATAGTTTTCAAAACTAGGGTCCTTTTTAGGGTCCTTTTTATAAGGGTGCCGTACTATATTTGGGACCCAACAAGGGACCCTAGTTTAGAGAACTACCCATAAACCCTCAACCAAACAGTACCATGTAAGGCCCAGCTCTGCTCCTTACAAATGCAAGCAATACACATGCTTCTTGGAGATTCACCGAGGAGTTATGTAGGGGCCTTCATAGTTAGAATAGGGTTTTTGGGGCCCGTGATACTGTAATTACTACTATAATTATCATGAGGAACCCCCACAACCCTATTCTAATCCCAAACCCTAAACCCCAAACCCTAAACCCCAAACCCTAAACCCTAAACCATTAGAAGTAATTTAGGCCCCTATGTCAATCACCGAAGGGCCGACACTTCAGCCCGCGCCCCCCGCCTGAAAGTCCGGGACGTTGTCCCTCGAAATCAACATGGGCACGCAAGGGCCGGTTTAGGGTTTAGGGTTTAGGGTTTACGGTTTAGGGTTTAGGGTTTAGGGTTGCTTGAGGCTCGAATACTTGGAGGATCATGGGACTTAGCGAGTAAGGGATTAGGGGTTT
>CAJNDV010034577.1:0-20478 GCA_905221635.1 Symbiodinium sp. CCMP2456 | reverse complement strand
CCAACCAACCAACCAACCAACCTAAAGCCCACCTTCCACCATGTCTCGAGCATCGCAGTCTGAGGAAGCTCGTTTCCAGAACGGGCCACTTGCCACTCAGAAGATCCTCCACCAAGGAGTTCAGGCTTCTTCCTCGGCGTCCCCTCATTTTTGGGTTGTGGGGTTGAGGGACATAGTATGTAGGGCTTCTTCCTTGGCTTAGGATTTTTTTGGGGGGTTTTCGGAGCCTTGAGCCTTGCGGTTTGGGCTTTAGCGGTTTAAGGGCCGATTTTGGGTCTTCGGGTTCTGGGGCGTGGCGTTTTATTGGAGTTTTAAAGCAAAGGGAGTCGGCCGGAGGCTTGCTTTTTGGGGTAGGGAGCCCCGATGCACGGTTTGTTTGAGGGTTTAGAGCTTCGGCTTTAGGGTACCAGTCGAATCGACTGCCATGGCAGGAAGCAGCCCTTTGATCCGAAGAGGCTGAAATCCTCAACACAAGCTTGACACAAGATTGCATATGCAAAGCCCCATGTCAAAGGAACAGGCAGTATGACTGCTTGCAGCAGCGTACATGCACAGAGGCAAAACCACGTGAAAGACAAACCTCTAGCACTCTACGACAAGACAGTTGCACCTTCTTGGCGTCTGTTGGTCCGATGTAACTCTTACAAACCACTGCGGCCAAAGAACAGCACCAGGCAGGCGCCGAGTGAAGGTTGTTGGGTTGAGGGTTTGAGAGACAAAGCAAGAAGGAATGAGCGGTGTCAGCTCATCTGTGGCAATGCGAATACTGGCAGCCTGGCATCCATCGCGGAAGTACTTGCGGTGGAAATCATGTGTAGGCCGCAACGCGTCAACCGGAACAGTGCCTGCCGTTTGAGGCTGCAGTTGACTTGTGTGGCATTGCCAGCACTCCCTATGATCGCATGTTGCCTGTCTCCCTGCTTGACTGAAAGATTTGTTGGAAGCCTGTGCATGATGTGTGCATGTAAGCACTTATTCATGCATGCACGCCTGTATGTGTGCACATGCATACCAGCCAGCCAGCCAGCCAGCCAGCCAGCCTGCCTGCCTGCCTGCCTGCCTGCTGCCTGCCTGTGTATATACATATGTGTGTCTGAATGTAAACATGCATGTATGTTCGTAAGTATGTACGTATACGTACGTATGTACGTATGCATATGTGAAAATGTGTGTATATGCATGTACATGTACGTATGTATGTATGTATGTATGTATGTATGTATGTATGTATGTATGTATATATGTATGTATGTATGTATGTATGTATGTACGTATGTACGTATGTATGTCTGTCTGTCTGTCTGTCTGTCTGTCTGTCTGTCTGTCTGTCTGTATGTATGTATGTATGTATGTATGTATGTATGTATGCGTGTACCATGTAATTGCTTGTATACGCACGTATATCTATGCATATGCAAGCATGTTTCAATGCGTGTACGTCTAGCATGCTCCTGTATGTATGTGTACGAGAGTATGTACCTATGCAGGCCTTCATGCATCTCTGTCTCTGTGTAGGTATGCATGTATGCATGCATGCAGGCAGGCAGGGCATGGCATGGGGTGGATGCTTGATATGTATATAAGGTAGACCCTCCTCTTCTGCAACTTCAAGTCTAGTAGTGTGAACACTGTAGGCATGTCAAGACACCGAAGCCGGCCTACATCCTAATCCGGATGAGCTTCTAAATCAAATCATTTCTTGAATTCAGATCCTTCCATAAGGAGGCCACCACGAAGGTCACGCTTCGTCAACGTTTTCGGAGAAACCATTAGTCAGATGCAACATCCTGTCCTCTCAACTTCAGACCACTCCGTTATGATGGGTTGGACTTTGGGAATAACTCGTCAATCGCAACCACATTTTGAAACTGACCAAAGACACGTATACCCGAAACATTGTCCCCAGAAGCCCCACCCACAACCCACCCAGCCAGAGGACCCTGGTCGGGAAGCCATAACCCCGTATAGAACCTTGTACCGAGCGAGCCCAATACCAAGTAAGGAATATGCCTTAAATCATAATATGAAGCCCGCCGATATTTCAAGGTACATATATATATAATAATAATAATAATTATTATTATTATTATTGTTATTATTATTATACATTCCTTAACTTAATTAAAGGGGTATTGGGCTCTCTGGGCATAAACCCTTGTAGAAGCCGTACGCCCGTAAAGCCCAGACCCTAACTGCGCCTTGGCATGTCGTGTCGCTGCTCGAGTCGGGGCGATCTTCGCGGCTCTCGCCAACGCCCTCGCTAGCTTCCTGGGATGGGTTCCTTTGAAGGGATACTAGTTACAGTCCTAGTAAGGTTCCTTAAAAAAATCGCTAAAGGTTCAATAGGGGGCTTGTAGGGTTTAGGAGTTTGGGGTTTTGGGGTTTAGGTTCTAAGGTTCTGGGATGAAGGGTGTCAGCACTTACAACTGGGACAAACCTGGCGCGGTTCCTGGCACGACGAGGGTTTAGGGTTTAGGGTTTTAGGGTTTTAGGGCTCAGGGTTTTAGGTTTATAGGGTCTTGCGTTTAGGGTTTGAGGTGTAGGATTTAGGGCTACCGGCTTAAGGTGTAGAAGTTAAGGCCCAGGGCCAACTTGCTTACCAGTTTCAAGAAATCAGGTGTTCAAAGGGCCCCGCGCAGCTACATAACAATACAACAAAAGGGTTTCCATATTTGGAAAAGTTATTTTGGCTTCTGTGAGCAAGTCAACAAGAAGTGCCCACTAAAGTACGACCCGCTTATACGTGTTCGGGCCCTGCGCTAGCATCGAGGCATTAGACCTTGAAAATGGAAGCCTGGGCCCTCAGCGCCAACACCTGTGAGCATCCAGCATTTAAGACAGAACTACGCCTCTAGTTATGTATTCCATGAGTTCGTTCAGAATTAGACCATCGAGACACAGAGCTACAGGTTTAAGCAACCCGATTCTTTTCTCTGAGGTTTTCACATTCATCTTAAGCTGAAGCCATTGCATCAGCCTACAGATTTCACGTCCTAGTCGCGGAGCCAAGGGTAAGCCTTTCTAGGACATTTTGGGGTTACATAAGCATTTTGGGGTTACATAACCTCGACAGGGCACAGGCTAGCCATTCAATTTGCAGTACGACTAACATATTTACGATATTCTTCAACCCTGAGTAGGAGCACCCAGAAACCCCTAACATCCAAGTTTGGGTTCCAGTATTTTGTGCGCCAACTGATCTCCAACTTAAGACTAAACCCTAAACCCTTTTGCACAGACTTAGCTTGTACATGTCCTAAACCCTAACCCTTAAGCACTAAAGACGTCAGGGGGTGTCTGTCCAAGACACTGTCGCTCGCGTTTCTTGCGACTCGATCTCTTCTTCTTCCGAGGTGCTAGAGACGATCTCCTGTCGCGATCTTAGTTGCTGAGTTCAGAAGCCCCCCGAAAGTGTAGACTTTCAGAGAATGAACCATACTATGTCCCAAAAACTCAAGTGTGCTGACTCACCAAGTAACCAACAGGTGTCCTCGACTTGAGGGATTTCAGACTGAGTGTGTCGGTTTAGGGTCTAGGGTCTAGAGTTCGCACCGACAACCTCATGAGCACGATACCCTTCGACCTCAAACTCTCAACCCCACACTTTGAGCATGACACCCAAAAGCCCCAAGCTCAATCCCACTACTAAACCGACGCGTGATGCAAAACCAGAGCAATGAAGGCTTTGTACGGAATTCATCCGCCATGGTATGTTGCTCCACAAACTCCTTGCCTCTTTGGGCTCATAGGTGCATGGCCTTTGATGTTTGTTCACTGGTTTTTGGATCTCTCCATAGGCCCATAGGATTAAGTGTTGTGACGGGTTTGCAGAAAGACGGGTTCAAAACCCTAAACCCTATAGTACACTTACAGAACCCCATCCCTTCATGGAAACCTGGAAAATAGTATTCCTTACAGTAGCTCTTATCGACCTTTTCAAGGTACCCTACTCTAACTATGTAAGCCCTTTTCTTACTCGCTGCGCCTCAACATCTTCCTCCACGTCCTGCAGTTGGCTGAGAATGTTTGCCCAGTGTCGGCTGTTGAGCCATGTGGTCTGCCTCTGTGCTCCCTTTTCATGCAGGAGCCTCGGGTGGTCGGGGCGCCAGGGTTTGGGATTTACTGCTCGGTGGTTTTGGGGTCATAGCTGAAAAGGCTTTTTGCACATCTCTTTACTTTTCAGGAGAGTACGGTGTAGGATCTCCGGGCTGGGGTGAAGGGTTATCTTATGTAGGGGCCTTCATAATTGGAATAGGGTTTTGGGGCCCATTATACCATACTTATAGTAAGGAACGCCCCAAAATAGTATAGGTCATCATTAAGGCCCCGATATTACGGTGTAAGCTCCCAGGCCTGATACTGATGGTATCTTCGATTAGGATCCTCCAGGACTTCAGACAGGAAAGCGTAAACTATCCCAGGGGCCTACCTGGGCGAAAAGGCCTCAGACTTTGGCCAAGTAGGGAAGGTCGGTAATGTAGGGGCCTTAATAATTAGAATAAGGGTTTGGGGTATCGTATAACAGGGGAATGCCCACAATAGTACGGATGATTCTTTTAGGCTCTGTGTTAAGGTTTAGGCTTTAGGCTTTAGGGGCACGGGGAGTTTAAGTTCAGGATTTAACAACGGCCCCGGAACGTTGGGCTTTCTCACTTGGGGCCTTAAACCCTAAACCCTAAACCCATGGTAAAGGTTCAAGATGGCCTAAGGGGGTTCTAAGGGTGATTTAGGGTGTTTGGAAGTGCTCTCTCCGGGTTAGATACTCTGAAACTGGACACAGCGACTGTCGCAAAGAGAGGGCCGAATCCTTCCGCAAACGGAACTATTTAACCAAACGGTTCAAGATGAAGCAGGGTAGACAGGTGCTGCGGAAAGCATCTCCAAATGAGTTAATCATAGCACCTGCCAAAAAAGTAAACTCCCAGATTGTCATATTGCGACCCAGGCGACTTGGCCACTTTTTTGCAGTGCCGCTCTTTGTTACAGTCACCATCCAATCGATGCCTCATGCACCAGAACACAGCTGTGTCCAAGGGCGTCTCCTGGAACCGGTTCGGAGTGTTCCTTAGAAGTCTCACTTGCTGAGTTCATGAGCCCCAAAACTGTACTCGTCCAGCTGCGAAGAAGTGCATGTCAAGGGCCGGAAGCCGCGGGGATGGGGAGCTTCAAGGGTGCGTGGCCGCAATCGCAGCCCAGAGCCCCATCTCACGATCCAGAGCCCAACATCCTACGACCCAAAAAATTTCGGGAAGCTCAGAGCCCTGGACTGACCCTAAAACCTACACACGAGACGCGGCTCCAGGAACGACAGAGGCGTCCTGAATAGTCAGAGCAGTGTTTTTCAGTGTGTGATATGTTATTATGTATGTCCTCGTGCACATCTATACACAAACTTATATGCCCATTGTGTATGTATATGTGTATATACACACACATATGATTTGGCACTCGCACTCGACCAGGTCAGGCGAGGATCACACATATATACATATATACCTATGTATGTATACACATGTACGTATATGTGTAACTACACATGTATATATATATATATATATAGATATAGATATATACATAGATATAGATATACACCATTTAGAGAAGAGCCATAATGACTCGGCCCTTTTCCCTAAACCCGAGAGGCTCTGGGAGCTGACATCTCCGATTCTACCCTGCACTGAAAATAAAAGCAAAAAGGTTTAGGGTTTAGGGTTTAGGGTTTAGGCTTAGATAAAAGCAACAAGGTTTTTTTGTTTTAATGTGTAGTGGCCTTTTCTCCCGCCGAAGCAGTAAAAGAGACCTGCCTAAAAGCAAAAAGGTTTAGGGTTTAGGGTTTAGTCTAGTAAAGAGAGCATTCAGTTGAACCTCCAAGACCGTTGCACAAGTAACAAAGGGCCTCAATAAATAGAACAGAGTAGTTTGGGCATATCATGATATGCGTATGTCAAAGAGGCCCTTAGGAGTAGCATTAGTGCTCAAGTTGTTGAGGCTTGTATATGGGTAGCTCTCTAAATTAGGGTCCCTTTTTAGGTCTCCACTGTAGTACGGCACCCTTATAAAAGGGACCCTAATTTAGAGAACTACCCATATGCAGGGACCCGTGCATCCAAAGATCAGGTCCGCCCATGCCCCCAACAGTGCCCTGGTGATACGTCGAGCCGATTGGACGCCCGATCGCGCGGCTGCGTGGAGGGGGAGGTCCCCCAAAAGGTCCTTTGCCAGGGGGTCTTAAAAGGTTCTTACATCGTACAGCTCACGGTTTCCACGTTAGGGGCTGTAAGCCCGAAGCTGCAACCTAGTGTGGTTCGTGTAAGTATCCTCCAGTAAAGTATGCTGATCCCAACTTAAAGGGGGTTTAGGGTTCACGCCGAATTTCCAGCGAGAGGAGGTTGGGTTTGGCTCATATATCAGCTTAGAGAGCTTATGCCCCCTCATTCAGGGACAAGCGCTCAGAAAACAGACCCAGTCTGAACCTGCGACTGCGACGAAAAGCCGGATGCAAAACTAACATAGGGATGGTAATCATGAAAGCCAGCGTTTTGGAATACGTTGTAATATACAAGTATAGCAAGGATCTGGAAAGTAAAAAATCGGCAGTTATATAGGCTTCTATAAGTATGTCCCGTTGGCTTGACCCCTCGCCCAGCAGAAGACCCCGGAGCAGAGTGGAAGCTGCCAGCCACTTTGCGGCTCATCTCTGCACTTGTAGGTGATTGTTGTTGTATAGCTAGCATCATCATTGTCGTTTCTATGTGGGCATTATCAGTTCGGTTCAGCATCATAAATGCTGTTTCTATCATTCATCGAACGTCATACGACATCATCATGACCCTTACACTTCGGCAACAGGAAAAAGCTGTGCTAGACCTGAGCGACGTGGCTTTAGAATTAGGGACTTGAGCCTCAACACCCAAGACCCTCCAAAATCACACAGGATGCCGCTGCGAATTGGGATGTTTGGGTGGTTTGTTGCCCTCGATGCCCAAGTCCCAGTATTTCTGCGGTTTTGGGAAGCCTGAAATGCTGAACCCTACATTGACATGGCCTAGACCAGAAAACCTACGGACAGCTATAGACCTCAACTTACCTGTCCTACTATTAAAGGGAGCTAACGCTTAAAGACATGCCGAGGCAGGCACCGGCTTGTTCACGGCGTCATCTTCGCGAAGCCACAACTTGACCACCTCTCAGGCAACAAGTCGCAGACATTAACGGGGTTTTAGGGTTTAGGGTTTAGGGTCTTCAAGGCTTTGGATTATCATGTTAAGTCATGTTAAGTCTGTGCTGCGGTTTCGGCGGTCAGGCTACAGCTAAACACACACACACACACACACACTTGACACATGTCCCCCGGTCTGAAGTCAATTGTGCGGAATCAGATGAGTCGTTCAACTTCACAGATGCCTTCACTTCAGACTTCCGACAAACGCCTTGAACCCGTAGCCTAAGCACATCATCTGCGAACGAACCAATGCATAAGGATTACTTTGAAAAGATGGCGGCATTGCTGAGATACAACGTCAAGGGTAATCATGCACAGCCAAGATGCTATATAGTTGCCTCGTTACGTTCAAGATGCCACAAGCACTCTTGCAGGTACGCCATTTCCGCATCCGGAATTAATATCACGCTAGGATAGGTGTTTTCCTTGGCACCTGCTCCATCCAGGCTCCAGGTACCCCCTGCTGCGCTGCCAAATGTGCTGCCCTAACTTGCGCTACATTCCCTTGGAGACAGGGTGTGACAGACACAGGCACATGTCCTGAAGGGCTGACTTGTCCAGCAGTCCTTGACTTCGCACACACACACATAAATATAATATGTGTGTGTATATATATATATATATGCAACACACACACACACACACACACATGCGCGCGCACCCTCACGCACGTGGCGACCATCACCACGATCATGAAGGTCTTGATGGGATTTTGTTGCACTCGTGCTCGATAGGGTTTGGGACTCATGGAAGCATGATACCACTGAGCCCACACAACCTGACCATCGAAGCCTTTACCCCTAAGCCCTCAAGTAGGGGCCTAAAAGCACCCTATTCGTAATAACTCAGGCCCCAATATTACATGTGACGCCTCTCCCGCAGGACGACCCACAAACAATAAGATAGGGGCCTAAATATTTACCAATACTATTTTAAGGGATTCCTTATTATAAGTATAGTATAATATACCTCAAAACCCTATTCTAATTATTATTATTATTATTATTATTACTATTATTATTATTATAAGGCCCCTATATTTGGTCTACCATTTAGGGGCATAAGACCTCACTTTGTACAATGGTCTCAGGGAGTATTCGTAGCCGCAGTCTGCCCTGTACTATACCCTACATTATCCTTATTATAATTCTAGTATATATAATATACCTCAAAACCCTCTTCAAATTACTAATCCTTAAGGCCCCTACATTAACCTCGCAGCTTTCGTGGCTTCAATCCCGATTTGGTCGAACTCTGCCCCTTCAGCTGGCCCGAATCGAATGATACTCTATTTCGGAGGAGGCCCTTTATGGGGCCCTTTACATTTTTAGGGTTTAGGGCTTTATGGGTTTAGGCTTTAGGGTTTTGAGGTTTAGGGCTTTGTGGGTTTAGGCTTTAGGGATTTGGAGTTTAGGGTTTTAGTGTTTTAGGGTTTAGGGCCCCAAATAATTACCAATGCTAGTTTGGAGGTTCCTTATTATGGGGGTTTCAAAATGCCCATGTCCATGTTAGGGAAACGAAATGAGCATATCGTAGGGACCTCAATGGGACACCTTCTTTGGATCCCGAGTTGGAAGACCCTTGGTATAGATCACCTGGAGAAAGGGACCGAACCCCGTCGACATAAAGGCTCCTTACCACACATTGCTCGTACAAAGAACTAAGCCTTAGAGCGAGGTTGTGGCCACTTGAAGTTCTCTAGGGTTAGGGTCTCGAACTTACCACGAAGTACGGAGGAAGCCATCATTCCAGGCGCACTTAGCGCCTCGAGGTTTCCTTCCAAGACGGCGCTGTGCAACGGAGTTGACACCATGGCTGCTCGGATGTCGAGGTCTTTAGGAGCTTGAAGGAAACATGTTGGAGGTGCAAGTGGTCATAGAGCTTGGGAAAGGCGTGCCGAATGTATCTTGAGGACGGGGAGCAGACACGAGACGACAAATCCCAATGAACCCCAGTCTGGATGCTTCCAACTACTGACGAAGCACGAACAGATGTAACTCGTGTTTTGCTGGCACCGCCAGCTTGTCCTTCGTGCTGTGCGGCGGCGGGACATCGCGCAGACTCGGCTCGTTTGCAGTGGCTGCACTCCAAACCACTCGGAACCAGGATTCAGAATTCTGGGTATCACTATCATGGAAAATTATCCACACACCTCCATAACGACGGTAAGCTTCCCGGAAGTGTGACAATGTAGCTATATACATTATGAGAGAGCATGTCAAGTGCAGGGTTTAGGCTTTCGGGTTTAGGGGTCAGCATCGACTAATCAGCAGATAGCGAAACAATTAATCCTTCAAGTCAAACCCTCGGCTCGAGATTCGTAGCCGGAGATGTAGGATAGGATGCACAGGTTTTCCGCCAAGCGCAATTCTTGCCGGCACGCAGAAGAAAACTCCCTGAACCCACAAGCCCTTTTCAGCACGGACTGAGGTGCCAGCCGCCTATGCAACTCTCACCCCCTCTTCAGGCAAGAGCACACACCCACAAGCCTAAGCCCTAAATCCCAAACTCCTGCTTCTTCTTCTTCTTGGCCATCTCTGTTGCATGCGCCTGGACACTTCGCACGGTCTCAGGGTTTAATATAGGGGCCTCAATAACTAGAATAGGGTTTGGGGGTCCTCTATAGTCTGCTCAGAGTAAGGAACCCCCAAGAGAATATAGGCAATTATTGAGACCCCTACATTACCCATTCCATTGTAATTCCTCTGTTGGGTCACCTTGTAGGATCCTAGATTCTAGATATATGACTGGTTAAACCAAGGAAGGAGCTATGGCGGGCTAAGGGTATGGGCTTTGGGCTTTGGGGTTAAGGGTTTATGGGGTGCACGGCCTAGGGTTCTTTTTCGTGTCACAATTTAGTGGCCTCAAGAATCATGAGGTTCTTCTTGAAAGGGTTCTTGAAAAACGGTGCCCTTCTTGAAAGGGCTCTTGAAAAAGGAGCCCCAAAAGGCTTGCTACACGGATTCTCCGATAATCAGGGCCCGCAACTTTTGGAATAGGGCCTCTACACTGAAGAACAACATTCCTGATTTTAAGTGGGCTTGAGGGCATATCTTCGCATAAGGAAACGCAGGGACATCCACCACCCAGGGTCCAGAACCTCCCGCTTCTCGTGGTTGTACTCTGCGAGCCGCTGGGCATAGTCAGCCTTCATCTGCTTGCCGGCCTGCAGGGGCGCGGAGCCCCTGAAAGGGTTTAGGGATAGGGTTTAGGGTTTAGGGTTTAGGGTTTAGGGTTTAGGGTTTAGGGGTTTAGGGTTGAAGTAACATGGAGGGTGGAGGCCAGGGTATATTCTCAACAAGACTTGCTGAGCTCTTTCTCATAGTTCACCCAAAGCCCTTCAGCACGACCCGAAAGTCTTTGCGAAGCCCACGTCCTCGAAAGAAACATGGAGCCAACAAAGCTGCCCCTCAATGATGCCGAGAGAGAGACAGAGAGAGAGAGAGAGAGACGTTCTAAGCATCAGGTGTCCGAAACCCCACAGGCCTTAACAACCTTTAAAAGCCCTACTGAGGACCACGAGGCAACAAGACAGGCTTACACCCATGCCCAGTCCGGATTCATTGGCTCCAGCAAGGACGTCCAGATCACACACGTACTTGGACGAAACAACCCAAACCCCAAAACTCTACCCTAAGCCCTAAACCCTATAAGCCCTAACCCCTAAATTCTATCCTAAACCCTAAACCCTAAACCCTATACAACCCTAACCCCTAAACTCTAAATCCAAAAACACCCTAAATCCTGAAGGCTAAAACTCTACGGCTCCATGTATCCATATAGTATATACCTATAGGCCTTAAAGTTCCTATTTAGGACCCCCCTTTAAGGCCTAGGGTTTTACTCTGTATGGGCACATGGAGCCTAAGGGAGACGAAGCTCTGAAGGCCGACACCTCAACCCCATATAGTAAGTTTAGGGTTTAGGGTTTAGGGTTTAGGGTTTAGGGTTTAGTGTTTAGGGAACCCTCCCAAAAAAAGTTGGAAACCGGATTATGGTCAATTAGTGCTCTGATTCCCTACACATTACTCTTAAGGACTGATGCTATTGGGTTTTCAACTTTTTTTGGCTTCTACTGCAAAGCTCTGCAGTCTCAACCTCCTAAGGCATAACTCGGACTGTGGATTTCGAGAGAAGAGCCCTGACAAAGCTGTTCTGAATGTATTGTAGAGGCTTGCTACTATTCTTCTCCCGACTCTGAGAACTTACAAGGTTGAGCCTACGTTCAGCGACTTGCTACTCGTATGATTTTGAGCACGACTGTCCTTCGGATGATTGGCGTCGCCTGTCTTGCAGTCGATACACCACTAGTTCAACTAGTTCAACTAGTAGCCAGGGCAGAGGACCTATGGTGGTGCAAGCTTTGGAATCTAGGTACTGCTAGGATTAATACAGGGTTTAGGCTTCAGGGTTTGGGGTGCGGGGCCTACATTCGTCTCTACTCTACGAACTCTCCAGGACTCCACCTCCATGCGCTTGCGCACGACGGCCTTGAAGTAGCCTCAAGCTTTAAGCGTTTTAGGGAGAGGGGGGGGGCAGAGGAGACCCGAAGCCGAAACCAACTAAACCCTTTTGCAATGGCCTTGTCAGATCTCGGCCGGACTGACAGCCCACAGCAGTGACTTCAGACCAACTAAAGCCTAAACCCTAAACCCTGCCGAGGTCTTATACACCCATGAAAAAAAACGCCAAAAGACTACGAAGGATGGGCCTGAATCAGCTGGGACAAGGCCCCGAATTCTAATTGAGTCTATGTTATTTACGGACGAGGAAGGGGCTGTAGTTCTTTACCTTTGATCCCTTTAGACCCTAAGTAGACCGAGCCCAAGGCCTCCTGAGCCCCAAAGGTGGGATTCTTCACTTGGCTTTAAGGATTTAGGGCTTATAGGGCTTATAGGGTTTATTATAGGGGTTATAGGGTTCAGGGTTTAGGATTTATAGGGTTTAGGGTATCTGCCCATCATGCCTTCCTAGTTGCAAGCATCTCGCCTAGTACAGTATAGAAGCCTTAAAGCTGAGAAACAGGTTGGATATATGTTATACTTGTACATGGTCTCTACGTGGGTCGGCAGGCCTAGGGTATAGGTCATTGGGACCGTTTCAGTTTCCGGCATACAGCTTTTCAGCGACTGCTGTTGAACGTGGGGTCGCAGGTCGAACTTGTATGGGTCGTAGCCTCATGACACTTCGAAAACGGACTCTCCAGGTTGTGAACCTTGCCAATGACATTGTTCAATCCCCGAACCTGATATCTTGGATCCCCGCGTTCGAACACACAGGTCTTAGCACGCCGTTACCTGAACTCAAAGCGCTCCAAGCATCATGCGCACGGACTTCACCCCGAATCCCACGAAACCGGCAACACCTAAACCCGCGATGTAGGTCTGTGGCGCTTCCGCTGCAAGAGGGACGGCGTGATGAGTCGCTGAATCTTCGGTGCCTCTCTTTAGGGTGTGTAGGGTTTGGGGCTTTCGGCGCATAAGGTTTGGGGCCTTGGGTGTGGATGGTTTAAGGCATTGGGCGGTTAGGGCTTGATTTTAGATTTCTTGCTCAACTTGACAACCGCTTGATTTGGAGTCGAGTTCAGGGTCTTGCGTCCCAGGGCGCTTCCCAGACATGTCTTGCTCTTGGGGCTTAGGCCGGGAAAAAACGAACAAGCAACAAGAAGAAGCGTAACCGAAAGAGCTGAGCTGGAAGAAACAAACAAATCATCTTCACCAGCAGGACCAGCAACCAGTGCAACAGCAGCATCAACACCAGCACCAGCATCACCAGCCCAGCACCAGCACCAGCGTCGGCACCTGCACCAGCAGCACCAGCACCAGCACAGGCATCAGCGAGCAGTAATGTAACCAGAAAACTAACTCATCGACCACCACAACCACCATCATAAGCATCAAGCATCTTTAATAAGCACCACCACCACCATCATCATCATCGTCTTCACCCTGACCATGGTGGTCACCATGACCATGACCACTACCATACTGTCATGATGACCATGGGGAAGATGAAGATCATCACTATATCGCCATATCTAAACCGGCCCTGAAACTCTCGATAAGACAAGTATACTGTAGGGGCCTTAGTAACTAGAATAGGGTTTTGGGGCCCGTTATACTATAATTATTACAAGGCACCCCAGAATAATGTAGTATAATTATAGTACGGAACCCCTAAACTAGTATAGGTAATCATTAAGGCCCCTATATTCCTTTATGCCTTCCTTTATAATATAATTATAGTAAGGAGCCCGCCCAAAATAGTATAGGTATTTATTTAGGCCCCTACAATATACCCGAAACCCTACGTAACACCAAGCCCCATGGATCCTTATGAGGACCTCACAATAAGGTACCCCTTCTTTTCGGAAACTCCCAAGTATCAAGGCCCCTACTACAGAACCCCACCATAAATCCTTTATAGAACCCTCTAAGGATCCCTTTAAAGGAACCCTCATCGAATTATGAAGGCCACTACTATAGAACCCCACCATAGATCCCTTATAGAATCCTTTAAGGATCCCTTTAGAGGAACCCTCACAATGTAGGTAATTATAAGAACCCTAAACCCTAAACCCTAAACCTTAAGGATCCCTTTAAAGGAACCCTAATAATAATGTGGGTTTAAGGATCCCTTTAAAGGAATCCCAATAATGTAGGTAATTTATAAAGGCCCCTACAGAAAAAGCTCCCCGTGACTCCTGGCCTTGGTCTTCTTTCCCTCCTTCACCTGACAGCGTCTCGGGCTGAGGAAGCGGAAGTTCTATATCATCGTATACTATAGTAGACGATCGAATATTATAGTAGATTATAGTATATGAAAACATATTATAGTAGATGATCGTATATTATGGTATACTATAGTATATATTATAGTAATGTAGTATATTATGGTATATTATGGTATGTTATAGTATATTATAGTACATTATGGCAATCTTGCCATAATTGTGATGGTAGTTAAGCGAAGCCTCAGCTGTGCTAACCTGCTAAGCCTCTAGATTCTTGCCGGTACAAGGTTTGGATGGGGTTTCAGAGGGTTTGATGATGAGGTGTTATGGAGTGTTTATACAGTCCACAAGCATGTGAATCGCTTGGTTGGTATCTACGGAACTCGATGCGACCTTTCCACTTTCTTCAGCAACAGCCGTCAGTCTCCCTCTCCCTCCAGCATCGAAATCGTAGATGCGGTTCTCCTGCCCAAAACCCTAAAATAAACATTAAGCCCTCTAGCTGCTCGCAGTATATGCCACTTTACTCAGCAGGGCTTGCGCTCTGACTGTCCCGATCCTGTCGATGTTCCAATGAAGCCTACATAACCCTGGCCCTGGCTCTAGCAGCTGTAGCAGCCTAAAGCTGTGGACACACATGCACAGCCTGGAAGTTGGGGGTTTCCGAAAACAGGGGGCCCCAATATAGCGCCCCAAACAGTAGGATCCTTATTATAAGGTCCCCAAATAAGGTAGCCCATAATTTCGGGAACTCCCAGGTCACTGCCAGGGATTCAGGGACCTTCTACTGTCGGAGCTCCCGGATTTCTGGTGCCTGTCGGAAAACGAACCCAAGTCCGACTTCTCTGTCACGCAAATGTAGGGGCCCCCGGGGTTAGAATAGGGTTTTTGGTGGGTAGATTATGCTATAGTTATGATAATTATGATAAGCAACCCCGAAAATAGTATAGGCAGTTATTGAGGCCCCTATACTTATATCAGCTATTGACCCGTAAGAGACGGCTGCGCGGATCGGCAGTCGGGTTTAGGAACGCGAAAAAGTTGCAACCTGACTCAACCCGGCGTCCCAAAATGAATCAGGCTGCCTCGCGCCGCACAACGAACTGTCGGACATCATCCTGTTCCGCACATATATCTATCTATTTATCCAATCTAACCTAACCTAACCTAACCTAACCGAATCTATCTAATCTAATCTAATCTAATCTAATCTATCTCTCTCTCTATACATATGTGTGTGTGTGTATGTGTGCTTGTATGTATGTATGTATGTATGTATGTATGTATGTATGTATGTATGTATGTATGTATTTCTGTATGTATGTATGTCATCAGGTTTTAGGGGCTGTCTCACTGCGGGAAGCAAGCTTCGAGAGCATAGCACGGGGTTAATCAGCCCCATGGAAACTGAAGAAGCTGGGGCTCGGGACTTTGGGACTTGAGTTTGGCCGAAAGCCCCGCAAGTCAATCTTGGCTAGCCTCCTTGCATTTTCATGGGTAGCCTAAACCCGGGTCTATCCCAGAAGCCATTGGGTGTTGGGCTTTGGGGCGCAAAGCCAGAGACCGGGTTCAGGCAGCATGTCTTTCGCTGACGCGATTCAGACTT
The DNA here is from genome assembly GCA_905221635.1 of Symbiodinium sp. CCMP2456. Classification (NCBI taxonomy): domain Eukaryota; class Dinophyceae; order Suessiales; family Symbiodiniaceae; genus Symbiodinium; species Symbiodinium sp. CCMP2456. Next base: position 4,917 of record CAJNDV010034577.1, on the reverse strand, counting down.
TCCGTATTTTTTTCTAAGGTTCTCGCACTTCGTTTCAAGAGTCTCTTCGGATTTCCGCATGTCAACACCAAAGCCTCGGAGATCGAATTCACAACCGAAGCATACAAGGCTTCCTTTGAGCTTCAAGGACGGGGCATCGGAGGCGCGCAAGATTCAGCCTGAATGCATAACCATAAGCAGGGAAACTGAGAACCCCAAACCCTGAACCCTAAACCCTGAACCCTGAACCCTAAACCCTGAACCCCAAACCCTAAACCCTAAACCCTGAAACCCTAAAACCCTAAAGCCCGAAAGCCCCAAAGCCCCGAGGCCCCTCGCAAGCCCTACAGCTCCAAGAGGAACCCAGCACCGCCAACGCGTTCCTTCTTCTCCAAACCGAAGAGCTTTCTGATATTGCTGGCTCGCTTGGGTCCTGATTCGAGCTGTAGGGCTTAGAGTGGAGTTTGGAGTGGTGGCCGTGGTAGTAGTAGTTTAAGGCTTCAGGGCTTTAGGGTTCCAGATTTTTATGTTAAAGGTTTCAGTAGTGAAGACTCATGGAACAGCAGTTAAAACAAAAAAAACTCCTTTGCGTTGAATGCTCCGCAATACAGTTTACTTCAGTTAACTCTCACCAAGACTTGGCGCTCCCTGTCCTAATGAAGAGGCCTTAATAATTAGAAGTGCTTAGGGTTCATTTAAAGGGATCCGTAAATGGTTCCTTTAAAGGGTTCTATAAGGGATCTACCAGAAGAGGGTTCTAGAATGTAGGGGCCTTAATAATTAGAATGGGTTTTGGGGCCCAATGTACTATAAATGTAATAAGGAAACACTAAAGCCAGCAACCCCGAAAACCTCGAAGCTCAAGCCCCCGAAACCCCCACATGCCCTGTAAAACGCTGGTACCGCGGTTTTCTAAACACCTCTTTTCCAAGAGCTTTAAGCCTTTGAAGTCCCCGCTGCAGCCGCTGCCTAGTCGTCGAGGCTTCTGGTCGTCCGTCAACCCAGCGATATCCTCGGCACCCTGGCACTTGAAAGTTTCAGACAGAAGGGAAACTTAAAAATGTAGACCTTAAGTTGTAAGATCTTCAGTAACAGTATTGCTTTAACCCTCAGTTCTATAGGATCCCACTAGCGATGCTCTTCAACCCTGAATTGTAGGAGCTTCGTCCCGAGTGAACTCATTCAAACTCCCTCCCAGCAGGTTCGCAGGTGGTGCTGCTAGGCCAATGTCATGCAGGATTTGGGGTCCGTTGGGTTCGGGTTTTAGGGGCTTGGCAAGACCGCAAAGCATTTATACAATAATAATACTATATAAAGTGTAACATAATATATAGATAGATAGATTAGATAGATAGATAGATAGATAGATAGATAGATAAATAGATAGATAGATAGACAAATAGATAAACAGATAGATAAATAGATAGATAGATAGATAGATAGATAGATGGATATTATACATATGTGTGCGGTACTATGATAGACAGGTATATAAGTGTGTGTGTGTGTACCGATATATATATATATATATGTGTGTGTGTGTGTGTTTATATTCGAAACATACACAGACAAATAGCATAAAATATATATGTGTGTGTGTGTGTGTATGTATGTGTATTTACATATATATATATATATGTATGTGCATACATAAATATATAAATACACATATACATATACATATATATACATATACATATATATATATATATATAGATATATCGAAACAAAGGGATGCTGGGGAATCTGCCCGACCTCAACAAGCAAACAGACAAACAGCAGTCCCTTCTGAACAACCCACCAGTCTCAAACAATAATCCGCTTCCCGACACTATTAGCGCAGTTTTAAGCCCTAAACCCTAAACCCCTACACCCTAAACCCGTTTAGAGCAGATTCAATCCCTAGAGCCCCCTAACTTCCCCCTGAAGTCGTCAGTCCAAGCGTGGACATTGGCCTTCTTCACAATGACCAGGCTCAGAACCTGCTAGACTCTGGGGCCTTTAAAAGAGTCAGCATACGATTTTACGTACATTATAGTACAGCAACAATGAATAAATAAACAAATACATAACTACATGTATAAATACAGGGGCCATTACGGGATATAACCTTTATGACATAATTTCTGTTCCTGCGGACCTCCGGCATTACATGTGATACATGCGCTCTGCAGCAGGCCTGGAAAGGATGTCAGTCGCTCAGTGCTTATGTCCGGGCATGTGTTAGACCGGGCAGTCACAACTATTGGGATGCGTGATCTCCTGGCCCTCTGAATAATCAGAAACAACGCCCCCTTAAAAAACCTATGTACTTATACTATCACCCTCGCAACACCTTGTAGAACATTGTAGAACCCCATAGCACCCTTATCAAGCTCCAAATCCCTAACCACACTTCGTTGAGAGCAGGCGCTGCCAGATCGGGGCCGACCACGCACCCCCTGAGCATGAATGGGAATTCTGGTTTAGGATTTAGGTTTAGGGTTTAGGTTTAGGGTTTATGGGACTAGGTTTATTGGTTCAGGGATTAGGGTTTATGGGTTTATGGGTCTAGGGCTTATGGGTTTCGAGCTGTGGGTCTGGTTAAGTTCTCTGCCAGGTCTCCCAAAATTTACAAAGCTTCTCCATAGTACTCCCAAGGTCCTGGTGAAAGTAAGCACATTTACGATGTTGCTCGTGTCAGAAGGCTTCGTCGTTCCTGCCATTCGTAAGACATTCGGATGTGCCGCTAGGATGAAAAATTTGGCCTTCCCGGGTGCGAAAAAGCCCTGATCCCTCAACCCTTACGACGGGGCTGAACGATGTTTACTGTGGCTGGATCAAGGATTCAGATCTTGAAGTTTAGGGCTTTCGGATGCCATGCCATGCTACAGGTCTATAGGGTTTAGGTTTAGGTGCCCACTTGGGGGGGTGTGTTTCGGGGCTCCGAAGCTGCAAGTGCCCAGTGCCGAACCGCAAACCGAGGCGAAACCGAGCATGCCCTAAACCCTGACCCTAAATGCAAGGGTTTAGGGTTTAGGGAAGAATACGACTTCCATGCCCTGTCAGGACAAACCACCGAAAGCCCACTCAAGCAGGAGCTCCACTCGCCGTGGAGCAAAGACAGCACGCCTTCTAAGATGCTAGTGGCAGGGTTCTGACAGACGAGCTTGGCAAGGGACTTAGCCCAAAAACGATCTGGTCATTGGATCCCACGAAGAGATGGGTTGTTAGGGTCCTTGCCTGACAGACTTCCTCTTTCGGCATCCGCCCCGGCGCTCCCGGTAGCCTGGGATCGTGAAAGCTGTTTTAGCAGAACAAAGCCGGGTTATGCAGCTGCGGTGCTTTCTAGTTGCCTTTGTCATTAACGCCCACTCCTTCGGCAAGACTTGCGAATCTCGGGTCTGGGGGAAGGGTGTGATGGCACAGCTGAAATAGAAACAACAAACCCAAACGAGAACACCGTCTTCAGCGCCACGTTGGCAGTGAGAGCACGTAGCTTCACGTCAGCAGATGTTTCTGTGCTTCCAGCATTCCAACAGGAACTGAAGCCTGACTCTGGTGCCCCTGAGTATAAACCCTACACAGCCTACAAAGAGACTTCGACAGTGACGCTGATGGAGATCGTAAGGTCCTCAAGCTTCAAAGCCCTAAAAATGGCCCCCTTGCGTAAGCCCCCAGATCCGCAGCTTCACCCCGAGCAGCAGGACATGCCCTTCTTGAAGAGCAGCCTGCGTCAGCTTGGCTCACCACGTGCGCCCGGAGGGGATTACATATCCTAAAGCCAAACTGAATGATAGAAACCCAACCACCACAACCCGAAACCACTGACAAAAAGCCCCAATCCCCTTGCTTCGTGGTGTCGGGATCATTCCCGAAATCTGCAGCCGCTATTGACTTCACATCCAGCTGACGTGCAGAGGGCCAAGGAGTCAAGATTCCAGGTTTAGTGTCTGGGTTTCGGACTGAGGATTTTACAGCCTAGTCCTCACACAACACGGCGTGGGCATTGAAAACTTTTCTGTAACGGCCCCTGAAAGTCCCATATTGAGGTTATGACTAAACATGATATACCCAGAACGGTATTCTGATCTAATCATTAGGGCACCTGGCTAAACCACGACCGCGCATATCAGGGTTCGGCATATATAGCGTTGGCCACGAGCGGGTTCCGGACCGGTTCAGGGCCGAGACCCTAACCTTCACTAAACCCTAACCCCCTAGTAGACCCCTTCTAGAATTCCAGAAGCCTTAAGCACACCTAAACCCAACATGCTTGGAGCGTCAGTTCCAGTTTCCTACTTCAACAGACACAGCGCTGAAGAAAGCCTCGGAAACCATCGGACGCAGTGCCTGACACGGTTGTTGCTGAGGACGCCCTGCTTCATGGGGAAGCCCTGCTTGTCATTGCCGCCGCCAATTCGGAAGACGTAGCCCTGAGCTTCGTCCGGATCCGGTGCAGGTTTGGCAAGGGCACATGTAGCTTGAATGGCGCAAGGTTATGGCATCATAGACACCCTAAACCTTTTCTTTTTGAGCAGGGACTGCAATGCACTAGGCCCTGAATCCCTTCACCCAAACCCTAAGGCCCTGAACCCTATAGACCCCTAAACCCAAAACCCTTAATTTTCCGAGTGAAAGCGGAAAGGCGGCAAAGAGGCCTTGAACTCATCGCCCAAGGTGTCGCCTGGGACCTCCTGAGCCATCCTCTTGTCGAAAAGAGGGTAGAGCTTCTTGTCGTCATCGATCTCGATCATCCTTTTGGGCTCTTAGTTGTGGTAGTAGTAGTAGTAGTAGTAGTAGTAGTAGTAGTAGCAGTAGTAGTAGTAGTAGTAGTAGTAGTAGTTCTAGTAGTAGTAGTTCTAGTAGTAGTAGTAGTAGTAGTAGTAGTAGTAGTCGTCGTCGTAGTAGTAGTAGTAGCAGCAGTAGTAGTAGTAGTAGTAGCAGTAGTTCTAGTAG